>JACXGM010008493.1:13139-28976 GCA_016801145.1 Umbra pygmaea | reverse complement strand
CGACTAGCGGTTTGAGCTGAAACAACGCTAAGAGAGAGCTACGAATGGTCCAGACCAACCTTACGAAAGTATGACTTACAGAAGATATACTTAGCGTACGAACGTTTCGGGAACCGTGCCATTAGGTTAAGAGAGAGGTTAAGGAATAGGTTAAGAACTACTTAGCGATAAGAACGTTTTGGGGAACCGGGCCCAGATCGTCATCTCACATTCCCTTTAAGAGCAGGCGCGCTTGTTCCATGGCGGATTGCTATTATAACAGCGATTTTCTATTGATTTTTCTTTTTACAAAATGTAAATGTACAAAATGTCACAAGACATAACCTACTATCCGATGTTTTGGACTCACTCTCACTGAATCATGAGGTTATGAATGCATGGTAATATTTTTGCAATGTAGTCTAACATTAGGCCGAGATTACTCTTCTGTCAAATAAGCTTTCCACTTCCGTTCTGCATTTCTGGGCATTTAAGTGCTGGCACGCATTTCAACATCACGTCTCCTGAAGTCCTCTAATATTTCCTAATTAATGTCATCAACACATCCATGATTCATTAAAATGTTGCATAAAATACAACAAGCCACAAAGAATGCTGCGACTTGAGTAGTGTACCTGTTCTATCCAAACTCCTGACGCGCATTTTCAGTGTGCCAAATGTTCGTTCAATTAGGCTACACTGCGTGTTTGTGTGTGTGTTTTTGATTAAATGGCATTTTACGCACTTGCTGGCATCATAAATTGTGTCATCATTAACCATGTCTTTAACGGATAGCTGTTGTCCCCTTCACAGCCACCCATCCAAGGGGGATTCCTCATGGCAAAGTTGCCATAAGTGAGTCGTGGCTTGAGCCTGAGTAATTCTGAATAAAGACATGGGTGATTTTCCTATTAGCATCGCAAATTACGTGTGTATACTTGTTAATTGAATGGGTTCCCTTGAGGTTGATGTATATCAGTGCAAATAATTCATTATGAATAATTTGAGTAAATGTGTACACTAGATTTATAATAATATAGGTAATATTTTTCCTTCTAATTATGTATTGCAATAATAAAGAACTGCTCCATTTGTGTAGATGAGAGGAGCAAAGTGTATGCGCGTTGTGCACACGCTACATTATGGTTAAGCATGCGCCCTTAAAATAGCATATGAATAACACGCCACTGACTTTAAACCAGGTTTTTCCTGGTCAGTGGCGGAATTGTTTTCGGGGACTGCAAGAAAGCACCAGGGAACGTTTGCGCCGGAACACGCCTCTTCTTTTCGCTGAACTCGCCAACAAATGCAAGTTCATTCCCTAATTTACCGACGCGCGTCTGTGGAGGGAAAAGTCCCATATGCGTCGGGTGTAAGATAGGAATGATACATGCGTTTGTGTAAAAAGTCAATTGCGCTGGGTGTAAGATAGGGCCCATTGGGTCACCATGCACTTGCCAATATACCTAAAAGGTAAATAGGTTTTCATCTGAAATGTGATCTATTTCAGAATGTTTCTTTCTTCAATAAAAGTATAGATAATACTATCTAGCATTGCATTTTCTGGCAAATGAAGGTTTGGAAATGCACTCACCTAAAGGATTATTAGGAACACCATACTAACACTGTGTTTGACCCCGTATTCGCTTTCAGAACTGCCTTAATTCTACGTGGCATTGATTCAACAAGGTGCTGAAAGCAGTCTTTAGAAATGTTGGCCCATATTGATAGGATAGCATCTTGCAGTCAATGGAGATTTGTGGGATGCACATCCAGGGCACAAAGCTCCCGTTCCACCACATCCCAACGATGCTTTATTGGGTTGAGATCTGGTGACTGTGGGGGCCATTTTAGTACAGTGAACTCATTGTCATGTTCAAGAAACCAATTTAAAAAGATTCAAGCTTTGTGACATGGTGCATTATCCTGCTGGAAGTAGCCATCAGAGGATGAGTACATGGTGGCCATAAAGGGATGGACATGGTCAGAAACAATGCTCAGGTAGGCTGTGGCATTTAAACGATGCCCAATTGGCACTAAGGGGCCTAAAGTGTGCCAAGAAAACATCCTCCACACCATTACACCACCACCACCAGCCTGCACAGTGGTAACAAGGCATGATGGATCCATGTTCTCATTCTGTTTAGGCCAAATTCTGACTCTACCATCTGAATGTCTCAACAGAAATCAAGACTCATCAGACCAGGCAACATTTTTCCAGTTTCAACTGTCTAATTTTGTGATCTCTTGCAAATTGTAGCCTCTTTTTCCTATTTTTAGTGGAGATGAGTGGTACCCGGTGGGGTATTCTGCTGTTGTAGCCCATCCGCCTCAAGGTTGTGCATGTTGTGGCTTCACAAATGGTTTGCTGCATACCTCGGTTGTAACGAGTGGTTATTTCAGTCAAAGTTGCCCTTCTATCACCTTGAAGCAGTCGGCCCATTCTCCTCTGACCTCTAGCATCAACAAAGCATTTTTGCCCACAGGACTGCCGCATACTGGATGTTTTTCCCTTTTCACAGCATTCTTTGTAAACCCTAGAAATGGTTGTGCCTTAAAAATCCCGGTAACTGAGCAGATTGTGAAATACTCAGACCGGCCCGTCTGGCACCAACAACCATGCCACGCTCAAAATTGCTTAAATCACCTTTCTTTCCCATTCTGACATTCAGTTTGGAGTTCAGGAGATGTCTTGACCAGGACCACACCCCTAAATGCATTGAAGCAACTGCCATGTGATTGGTTGAGTAGATAATTGCATTAATGAGAAATTGACCGGGTGTTCCTAATAATCCTTTAGGTGAGTGTACATATCTTGCTCATCTCAACTGAAACTAATGCAGAACCCAAAAACTGAATTATTAAATTTAGATTTGAGTCGAGCAATATCTAGGGTGCCTAAGACTTTTGCACAGTACTGTACTTTGCAAAAAGGACTATTTGCTATCTGTAAATCAGTCAGTCCGTTGGTCGCAATCCACCCATGATGCATTTCGGTTTTTATCCTCTTCTACATCGTTGAAGTGTGGTTTGAAGTTGATGGGTTTATTGATCCTCTTACCACTCTCTGAAAGTCAACCTTGGCATTTTGTCAGCAACAGGTGGAAATGTAGTGCAATAAAAGCAAAAGGGGTTTGGAAAGGTTTGATATACAGTACACAGTCTGATGTAGTACATTGCAATGGGCAGGTTTCCCTGTTTAGATGTGTATTTTGACCAAATTAACATTTAATGTAATACTATCTGTCTTCTACTGCAACATAAGAAACACAACTTGTTAATAATCTGTATTAAATCATTTAATTTAAATAGTATCATTAAAAGGCCTACACAAGTTTATTCATATGTACAGTATCAACTTTAATCTGTCAACATTTGAAATTTCACAACATATGCCACTTTGTTTGGTTTTATTTTAAATATTCTTTACCTATTTATAAGAAAAACTTTGTTTTACATAATAAAATTGTACTACTAATAAAATGATTTTTACTTTAATTACTTTCATTATTGTGTTAAAATGAAAGTACAGCTCCCCCTAATGTGTGACTCTAAAATATTACTAATTGTTTTTGTGATTTATTTTTTACATTCACTTTTGAACAGTTTTATGAAGTATGCTAATACTTACTGAGTTGACAGTATATTTGGAGATTTCACAGATGTATTCAGCCCTCTGATCAATTCTGCTATGTTAATGTTGTTGTCTGTTTATTTTTGAAATACTGTAAATGAAAATAAATTATTGTGAGTTAATATTGGTTTTAAATCTGAAATATGTTGCTTGCATAATTACGGACACAGTTATATTAGTATGAGACCCATTACAATATCTTACTTAAGTAAATCTGAAAATTTAAGACCAAACAATATTTTGCAGTATTTTGGGATGAAGACCAAATAACTAAACTAAGCTGCATTAAACCAAAAAGGCACTGCCAAAAAAGGTGTCCCTCAAAACTCAGAACTCAATCAAGGAGTTTTGTAAGAGTCACAGAAACAACAAAAAACACTTTGAAGTAGCTACATATGAAGGGGTTTGCATAATACTGCCTGTATGAAAAGGTGGCAAGAATGGAGCTGAACAAAGTCTAAATCCAAAAGTACATCTGATGTTTCCCAGAAAGTATTAGTGGGACACACTGTGGTCAGATGAGACCAGTAAAAACTGGTTTGGCCAAAACTATAAAAGTGCTATGTTTGACGCAAAACTGACACAGTCAATGCCTGAAGACACACCATCCATACCTTGAAGAATGATGCTGGCAGCATCATGCATTGGGATGTTTTTAATTAGCAGGGAATAATTAAAGCTGGGACTAATTTAATTAAAGTATAAATGGATGGAGCAAAAGGTAGGGAAATACTGCAAGAGAGCTTTCGAGGAAATTCACCTTTCTAAATCACCATGATTCCTAAACAACATTTAAAGTGGCTCAAGAGCGGCAGTGGCCCAAGGTTCAGATCTAATTTCCATTGACAATATGTGAAATTATTTGTCAAATGCGGTCCGCAACACTGTCTAACCAAATTGAACAATCTGGGGCTGCCTAGAAAAATGGGTTAAAACCATGTTGACACTGTGGGCAAATATTGTACAGATCTAATCTGAAAGACGTAAAACTGTTATTTCAGTAAAACCAATATTTCCCAACATAAAACAATTAAATCTTACAATAATTGATTTGTTAAATTAATGTATTGATTTATTTCAATGTGTAAGAAAAAATACAATACAAAACAAAGTTTTGATTTACCATCTTTAATGTACAAATATATAATGATTGGTCCCATCAATTTTCTTTGTGGCATAGTCCAATTTTAGAACATGAATCAGGGACACATTGGTCTCTGCTATTCCCCTAAAATATTTTTTTGCTTTGAATTCTGGCAGCCCTTTATTCAGTCTTCATTATCTGCACTTACAGCTTTGACTTCAGCACTGCAATTACATCCTCAGCTGCACTGATTAATCCAACATGGAGGAATGTCAGAAAAAGGGGTTTTTGAAAAGGCATTTCCAGACACTTACCAGGGAGGAGCTGACTTCGGTTTGTTTATGCAGATATACCCCATCCAGCCAGTTATATTTAAACAAGATCTTTAAATGGCTGTTTGAGTGTCCCTCTTAACCCCTAGTGTAGAACCTAAAGACAGAAAAGAAAGACTGTGGGTAAAAAAAGTGATTTACTGCATCTATTCTATACTTGACACAAGATGGAGGAGGTATGCCCCCATCATACATACTTTTTATATTGTGGAACATATTTCATGTATGCTCATTCATTAATATCTCTATGCTGCGCCCAGTTTAACCTTCCATTCATTTCTGGCAATCATATAATCAATCACTGTCCCAATACCTAGCTATGGAGACAGAGAGTGTGCATGAAGGGAAAAGAAAACCCCCCTGCATTTGTCCCAAGCCAGAAGAATAGTGTGTTCAGTGGGGCTAACACAGGCAGAAGTAAATATTCAATTTAGGGATTCCCAGATAAGAAGAGTTGAAAAATTGAGGCAGCGGCCATTCTTCTAGATAAGAAAAGACGGAACCATCTGGAGGCATGTAGATAGCAAACTCCCACGCCATCCCAGAGACCTTGCTCTCATCTGCTGCAGTGGGGAGAAGGGAAAAAATAAAGTCCACACTTTCATCACAAGTTCAAAAAGAAATGAATTTTCATTCTTCATGCAGTGCTAGACTTCTGCAAACAGTGCAATTTTATTATTTATTATAGTGTTTTTAAAATGTATTAATAAACTGTTTTTTATTGTTATTATTATTACAGTAGATTCACTATCAGTAGGCCTAGTAATAGTAATACGGTAGATGGGACTTAAATAGAGCTTTTAGCAACACTAAAATGCTTTAGAGTACGGGGAATCTCACCTCAAGCATTTACATTTGGGTGATGCACGGCAGCCAAATTGCTTTAAAGGTTCACCACATACAACACTACAGTAGTTTAATTAAAGGTTCACCACATACCACACTACAGGTGTTTAAATGGCTCACCACATACCACACTACAGTAGTTTAATTAAAGGTTCACCACATACCACACTACAGGTGTTTAAATGGCTCACCACATACCACACTACAGTAGTTTAAAAGGCTCACCACATACCACACTACAATAGTTTAAATGGTTCACCACATACCACACTAGGGTATTTTAAAGGTTCATCAAATACCACACTAAAGTTTTTTAAAGGTTCATCACATACCACACTACAGAAGTTTAACAGGCTCACCACCAGTGGCGGGCCGTGCATTTTACACCTAGGCCTTCACTGTCTTCCCGAAATGAAAACGCATTATAATAACCTCACAATGACATTCTAGGGCTATAGGTTATTGTCATTCGGCATATAATGCACCCCATATTCATAGTGAAGATAAGTTTATTCCAGTCGATAAAGGTTATTTAACATGAGGCTCAACACCTATGAGACTTACAATACACTAATTGACCCGACATGACTGAAACCATAAGAATGTACCACTACGCACTATGACAGGATGTCGCATTACACATACTGTAGCCATCGGATAGCCAAAATCAATGTCCTAACCAATTAAACAAGAACTAACTCACAACACCCAGTCACAACACTACAAACATGCAAAAATGCCAGAAGGAACAATCAGGATTCAACAGACTTCCCCAGAGATTGCAGACAAGCTGCGGATTAAACGCACATCCAGGTTTACCACACACACTCAAAGGCACAGCCCACTAAGCCCACTGCATCTGAACCATAGACCTTATGTATATACGATCTGAACATGCTTCACACCAGTAGTGATCTAAAACAAGCAAGTAGTAATAATTAACAAGTATTAACAGGCCTGGCACCAGGATGAAGTGTGTCTGTTTATCTCCCCCTGCTTGAATACAAATACAGTATATGCACTAAGCCCCATTAAGAACCTTTAAGGTTAGGCATGGGCTGATACCACTTTTTATGGAACGAGTACAAGTACAGAGTATTTCATTTTGGGTACTTGCTGATACGAGTACCGATAGGAGTACTTTTAAAAACTATGCCAAATGTCACATTTATCAAGCTAAAATCTGCTATTTCTTAGATGTTTATCAGCCAATTCAAATATAGAAAAGTAAATATTCCTACATATCCACAAGAACATCATTCACATTGCAGGTCAAGAATGTGTAATATTTATTAGATGTCAATGGTTTACGTCTCCTTCCCTAATTAAGTGAGAGAAACACGTTTGTAAATGCGAACGCAATACGTGTTCGAATTTGCCCTAACTAAGCATTGCAGAAGTTTTGTGTAAGATGAGAATGTCTGTTTGAAGTGACTTTCTCCAAAACATGGATAATTACCTAATCATATTATTCTGTTAAGGTATTTTATTGTTTTATTATAATCGGTACACAATTAGCTGTACTATCAATGTAATCTATTGAAAAAAATATATAAATAGGCTACATCGTGTTTCCTTTAAGTTATATTTCTTAACGTTAGTATGTCAGAACTCAGAAATATCACTATTTTGTTCACCCAGAAGTTTTGCAAACTACCAACATTTGTCTTTCCATCTAATATTTTAAAGTTTAAAGAAATCGGAGATGGGAGAGCTAAGCTGGGAGAGCTAAGGTAGTTCTTGTTTGGATGGCGAACTTTTTTTTACTTTTTTTGTTTTTTTTGTTTTGTTTTGTTTTTTTGTTCAGCAACAGAAACGATGCTGACGTAGGGCTTGGCCTGCAGAAATGCTTTACTTGGTCAAAGAACACACCCAACATGGTAAAGTCTAAATCTGATTGGTTAAAAATATGACAATCAACAACATGGTCCTGATGGACTTCAACAGCAGACAGTATTCACTCTGAATTCTGAAGGCCCTAGTCTACCCGGAGACAACACAGATGAAAAAATCTTATTGGATAAAAGCTTTCATTTATATGAGCTGCGCTAAAAGCAAGGCAACTGAAAATAATGTACTGTAGCAATGAAATCACCATATAGACTAATTTAAATGAACTTTGTAAAATATATATAGTGTTAATTAAAAAAATATATTAAAGAAGTACAAAAATACATTTCTGATTATCTTTGGGCCTGCAGAGAAGGCCTTGCAGGCCCTGACGGCCCACCACTGCTCACCACATACCACACTACAGTAGTTTAAGACTCACCACATACCACACTACAGTAGTTTAAAAGCTCACCACATACCACACTACAGTAGTTTAAGACTCACCACATACCACAATACAGTAGTTTAAGGTTCACCACATACCAGTAGTTTAAAAGGGTCACCACATACCACACTACAGTAGTTTAAAAGCTCACCACATACCACAATACAGTAGTTTAAGGTTCACCACATACCAGTGGTTTAAAAGGTTCACCACATACCACACTACAGTAGTTCAAAGTCTTACCACATACCACACTACAGTAGTTTAAAAGTCTCACCACATACCACACTACAGTAGTTTAAGGTTCAACACATACCAGTAGTTTATAAGGCTCACCACATAACACACTACAGTAGTTTAAAGGCTCACCACATTCCACACTACAGTAGTTTAAAAGTCTCACCACATACCACACTACAGTAGTTTAAAAGTCTCACCACATACCACAATACAGTAGTTTACAGGTTCACCACATACCAGTAGTTTAATACGGTCATGACATACCACACTACAGTAATTTAAAGGCTCACCACATACCACACTACAGTAGTTTAAAAGGTTCACCACATACCAGTAGTTTAAAAGGCTCACCACATACCACACTACAGTGGTTTAAAATGTTCACCACATAACACACTACAGTAGTCTAAAAGGCTCATCCAATAACACACCACAGTAATTTAAAAGGCTCACCACATACAACACTACAGTAGTTTAAAGGTTCACCCCATACCACACTACAGTAGTTTAAAGGCATACCAAATACCACACTACAGTAGTTTAAAGGCTCACCACATACCACACTACAGTAGTTTAAAAGGTCCACCACATACCACACCACAGTAGTGTAAAGGCTCACCACAAGACTACAGTAGTTTAAACGGTTCACCACATACCTCACTTCGGTAGTTTAAAAGGTTCACCACATACCACACTACAGTAGTTTAAAGGCTCACCACATACAACACTACAGTAGTTTAAAGGCATACCACATAAAACACTACAGTAGTTTAAAAGGTTCACCACATACCACACCACAGTAGTGTAAAGGCTCACCACATACAAGACTACAGTAGTTTAAAAGGTTCACCACATACCTCACTTCGGTAGTTTAAAAGGTTCACCACATACCACACCACAGTAGTGTAAAGGCTCACCACATACAACACTACAGTAGTTTAAAGGGTTCACCACATACCACACTACAGTAGTTTAAAGGGTTCACCACATACAACACTACAGTAGTTTAAAGGCTCATCACATTCTTCACTACAGTAGTTTAACAGGCTCACCTCATACCACACTACATTATTTTAAAGGCTCACTATGTACCACACTACAAAAGGCTCAGCACATAACACACTACAGTAGTTTACAGGCTCAGCACATACCACACTACAGTAGTTTAATGGCAGGCCACATAAAAGACTACAGTAGTTTAACAGGCTCACCACATTCTGCACTACAGTAGTTTAATGGCTCATTACATAACACACTACAGCAGTTTAAGAGGCTCACCATATACCACACTACAGCAGTTTAACAGTCTCACCATATACCACACTACATTAGTTGACAACGCTCACTACAGTAGTTTAAAAGGCTCACCACATACAACACTACAGTAGTTTAAATGTTCACCACATACCACACTACAGTAGTTTAAATGTTCACCACATACCACACTACAGTAGTTTAAAAGGCTCACCACATCCCACACTACATTAGTTGAAAAGGCTCACTACAGTAGTTTAAAAGGCATACCACATACAACACTACAATAATTTAAAAGGCTCACCACATTCCACTTTAGATTAGTAGAGGCAAGTAGGAATAAGAGTGGTGTTTTACAGTTGAGCATTATATTACAGCAATTGAAACATGTAGAATATACACAGTCTGAACCATATGTAGACTAGTGTTGATTGTTGAAGACAAAGTAGAGTATGTTTCAGGAGAATACTACTTTTGCTGTATACGAACCATACCGTTATTTTACAGCAGTGGCACATCCTAGAAACCAACATCATCAAAGAAAGTAGATTTCCAGGCTGTACAAACTTGTCCACCACCCATAGTACCTTGTTATCTTTTGTGATATGCTACGGTACTTCTCAGAAGCCACGTGTGATTTGGCTCTAGGGTAATGCTTTTGTCACTCTGTTTTATCTGTCCTTTCACTCGGGTACACTACCCACTTCTTTCTAATTACCCTTATTGCATTTTATGCTTGGCCCAGAATTTGTTATGCATGATAACGGGGTGAGCAGGTCGATAGGAGATTTACTTATGGAGCCTCTATCTATGTGACCTGCATCACTGACTGGCCATCCTGCAGGCTCTTCACTGAAAGCTGTTAACTGTGTGATAACAGCGACCTAAAGTGATAACCTTCTTCAGTGTTGAGGGGACATGGTTTGTTCCATATGGGGTTTATTGCAGTCACAGCATTTTTTTCATTCAACCTTGAGTTCCCTGTTTTGCTCTGATTCATTTAATAGGTTTGAGAATGAGGTTAATGGCTGTGTCTACCCTAGACTGTGAGACACAGACAGAACGTTCCTAAACGCGCAACTGGCACTTGATTTTTTATTAATATTTTGTAACAGGTATACTTAACCGAAATATTAAGAATTCACGGGCGTACATGTCTTGACACATTAGATTATGATTCTAGTTAGACAAATCTATTCTCAGAGTTATATAGGCATTACGATAAATGGGGTCTATTAGGCCAATTGTTGTCCTTACAGATTTTCATTATGATAAAGAGAAAGGACACTTGATTCCGTTTATGAAAGGTTATAATACTCAGCCAGCATTGTGGATTTAGGACCACATCTAATATCCTTTGGTAAAGGGAAAGAAAAACAATCTTCCACTTTAATTAGTTGACCAAAACAGATGTATCCAGGACTACTGGAAACCTTTTTGACCAAGCTGTACTGTATCCAGAAGTACACTGGTATCTAGCTGCCATATGTACTTACGGTATGAATGGGAGCTTGCTTCTGTAGTCTCATATTGTGGAGGGACATAGACTGTGAAGTTACATCAACCCTAGTTTTAATCCTTTTCCCCAGTGTGCTGCAATGTTGTGTTGTAATCTTAATGATAATCTGTCCCTGTATTTCAGCCTCAGGCTTCTCTCTGTCAGGCTGCTTGGTTCACTAGCTCTGTCTTATCAGCATCCATGTCATTAAATCAGCTGTCTTTTAGACAAATTTCACTCTGGTTCCTCTTATCTAAACATCAGCACGCTGTGATTTCCTTTTCAATCAAAACTTTTGTAAAGTACTATAGGTAAGTCTAAAGGGATAAAGAGAATACTGTTTTACTCTGCGTATAGTTTATTTCAGCGTTTGAAATAAGAAGATACATTTCAATGTTACGGATAGCTTTGAACATTTTGCTATTCTGTACATTCATTACAACGTCTTGACCTACCTTTTGTATTTAAAGAGATTACGGTAGTAGGATATAATTAGGAAAACAAATACAATGATCAAGAGGTGTCTGTCGTCAGTCTACCTAAAATCGAAATCTAGGTAATAGTTTCTTTGACATGTCCATTCAAACTGTCATAGCAAATTGTTACAGTTTGACATACAGTACAGTATAGAAACATTAAGTTTAAACTTGACAGCGAATGCTGGATTGTGCTGAAAAACAGGTTCTTGCAAGTGTCGTATCTATAGAGACAAGCTGAGCTTTCAGGTCCCATTGTGACCGACCTTCGGAAGATGGGGCGTACAGGGTACTCACTCCTCCTCAGAATGCACTGTTCCATCTGAATGAATGTTCTGATTGTCTCAGCACTGTGCTTGAGTGGAGGGCAGTGCAGAATTAACTCCTATGATCCTTCCCGCTCCACTGTTAAATACCAGTTCAGTCAGTCAGTTAGCCAGAGCGTCGGACAGAGCTAGAGCCCTCTCTCCCAAACCCAGACACACTCTCTTAGATTCAGGGGTGTGTGGAGACGGACCCAAAGGTCTCTTGCTGGTTGTCTGTGGGGTGTCCACACCTTCTTTCTCCTCCCAGAGAGTGCTGACGGTCTCAGGGGCTTGGTATCCAGGCTCCAGCGGGTCAAGGGGGTCTTTGGACAGAAGGATGCTGATGGACGGGACGGTCCTGTGGACGGTCATCTCTGAGGCGCCCCCTCCCTGACTCTCCCACACCTCCCTCACGCCCTTGTAGCGCAGCTTGGTCAGCTGATGCAGACCCCCCACTTTTCTCTTCATGATCTCAGCGCAGGTGATAGTTTTGGTGACGGCGCGACCAGAGCCAGAGAAAATCACCTGCCTCTGGCCCCCGCCCCCACTTACGCCACCACCAACGCCATCGCTGTGCATACGAGCCATAGCGAAACCCATGAGGTTGCGGATCTTACTGCCCTCCTTGACGCGCATCTCCAGCACTCCTGAAGCCAGCCCCGGGAAGGGGCACGGGCTGTCCTCCTCTGTGCGACACACCTTCTTGAACCCACCCTGGCCCGGTTTAGGTGGGGCAGGAGATTGAGTCGGAGGAGGAGGTAGTGGGTTGGGCTGAGTGTCAGACACACTGTTTAAAGCACAGGTGGACTGACCACTGTTAGGGGTAACCTGATATACTGGGCACCAACCTGGGGTCACGTCGGTTTCCACTGGGGTCTGGGTATTCTCTCCAGGTCCGCTGTAGGGACTGGTGGAGTCCCTGATTTGATACTGGTTCTGAATGCTGGCAACTCCAACTACACAGCTGGAATACATGTCTGTATACCTGGATCCTCTTCCGACATATACGTCCAGTTAAAGACTCCTACTCACAGGGGATCCAGCATAGCATTCTTTTATGTAGGTGTCTTTGGTCAAAAGACTGCAAAAGTGTAAAATGTTCACACAATAATTTAATCCAGCTCTCAATGTTGTTAATAATTCTGTTTAGAGCAAACCAAAAAGTATGATAAATGCTGCGTGGTGAATTAAAATACAGATGAAACAGATCACTCATTGACAGTTTTTTTTTTATGCATCTCAATTTAAATTCTTGAAATGCGATTAAAAAGGCCAAAATCTTTGCGTAATTGTCCTCGCTTGTTTCCTGTTGATGAGCGTTTTTCCTTGTTTACATTTGTTTGCTTGTTTAACTTTTTAAAGACAAAAACAAAACAGCTACGTCAGTTAATAAATTCAATCCACCTCTCACTTTCCAGTTGTGGTCCAGCATTGGTCAGGTAGATACATACCAACATCTGTCATCAACTCATCAGCTCACTTTCTGGGACAGTCCAGTTGATTATTGTGTCTTGTCGTTTCGTGGACCTCCTGGCCAAGTTGTTCTCGGGAGGTCAGTCCCCTTCTCCCGCTTTCTGGGCTGGGCCAGGGTTGGCTTAGGCTGGAACCCTGGGAGTCCTGCACGCACCTCTGTGTCTCTGTCTGCAGTGAAGCTCTAGAAAGTACGCTCTCTCTGTTTCCCTACAAAGAGACGTAAGGGACAGAAGCTGCTTCACAAATGCTCGCAGGAGGAGTGTCTACTCTGTGTGGTTGGGGGGAGCATGAGGGAAAGGGGGAACAGCCCTCTTAAAGGCACAGGACTTTCATGTCGCAGATTAACACTCCATTTACAATAGAACCCTGCCTCGTTGGGGAGGGCGTTTTGGCACTTTAAGAGCCGGAGCGATTGCAGATCCCGGCAACTTTGTCAGTCTTTTTAGAGGACGTTCCAGTGCATGTGTTCAATGTACATGACTGATTGAACCTGAGTTCTAAAATAGAGATTCAGTCAGGCTTTAAAAATGCATTTTCGGCTGTGAAACAATGAATTAAATTAGCTGCGTTATAATTGAAAACATCCTTCAAAGAGCCAGTGAAAGTCAGCTGCATTGTGTTGCACTCTACTTAGCCTTCATCCTGTTAGATCATTTTGACCATTACCATTTACATAATGTGGTGTTAATGGCATCATTGTTCAAGCAATCAAGTGGTCCAGTGAGGATGCATGCCTCTCACGGATGAGTTGTTATATTGTTACAAGATTGGAAACATAACCTCTCACAATGATCAAGGACATGGGGACTACAAGAGCACAGACCCATTACGTCCAAGACCTACATGTTGTTGCAATTGCTCTGTTCTTTAGTGTGCCAGGAGTGCCTCCAGGTGAGATGGCTTAGCAGGGGTGACAGGTGGGATAATAAGTAGACTAATGGGCCCTTCATCACCAGAGGAGGGCGCTGTCACACTCTCCCCTCCCGACCCAGACAGCTGCAGCTTCTCCCGGCCCAGCCTCCTGGAAGACAGGTGGATTGTTTTTGGCCTGTGACTGACAGATGGGAAAATGGGTAAAGACAGCCCACTGAGGCTGAACCTATGAGGCCAGGAGAGAGGCACCGAACTCCTAACTGTTTTCCACTGACTCCTTTGAGGGCACACATTGGGAATAAGAAAAGCTATATTTGGAATTAGTCCTTATCGTGAAGGTAATTCACATTGGCGTGTGTATTATTTCTGATTCCCAAAGGTAATCACAGAAAATAAGATGTTCTGTCATTTTTTGCTTGCAATGTATATTCTATTTTGGTTTTATGATTGAGAAGTACCATGTTGTTATCAAAGTAAATGCAGATTATGAAATTAAAACACATTTGCCATTACTGAGTTTAGTTTGTTGACAACATCTTTATTATAGGCTCATAGTTCAAATGCAGGGGCCTGCTATTTATATACGAGGCCAATATAGCCATTTCTGGAAACAGCAAGAAAAATATCGGTATTCTTTCTACTTGGATGTACAGAATATCTCTGTATTACTTCTACTTGAATATACAGAATATGTATTTATTCTGTCTACTTGGATATTCAGAAAAGTTCTGTATTCGTTCTACTTGGATATACATTATATTTCTCTATTCTTTCTACTTGGATACACAGAATATTTCTCTTATTTCTACTTGGATATACAGAAAATTTCTCTATTCTTTTTACTTGGATATACAGGATATTTCTCTATTCTTTCTACTTGAATATACAGAATATTTTTCTATTCTTTCTACTTGGATATACAGAATATTTCTCTATTCTTTCTACTTGAATATACAGACTATTTCTCTATTCATTCTACTTGGATATACAGAATATTTCTCTATTATTTCTACTTGGATATACAGAATATTTCCCTATTCTTTCTACTTGGATATACAGAATATTTCTCTATTCATTCTACTTGGATATACAGAATATTTCTCTATTCTTTCTACTTGGATATACAGAATATTTCTCTATTCATTCTACTTGGATATACAGAATATTTCTCTATTCTTTCTACTTGGATATACAGAATATTTCTCTATTCATTCTACTTGGATATACAGCATATTTATCTATTCTTTCTACTTGGATATACAGAAGAGGGAGTGAGTTGGGGGGCCAAACCAAAGTAATCATTCTGCTGTTTGGGAGAAATTACCCTCATCAGTCATAAGGAGATGCACAGCTGCCTAAGGGGATCTGGTGATGTTACTGCATAATAAGTAACTGAGGAATAGAGAGAGAGAGGAATAGAGATAGATAGAGAGAGAGAGAGAGAGAGAGAGAGAGAGAGAGAGAGAGAGAGAGAGAGAGAGAGAGAGAGAGAGAGAGAGAGAGAGAGAGAGAGAGAGAGAGAGAGAGAGAGAGGGAGAGAGGGGGGGAGGGAGAGAGAGAGAGAG
>JACXGM010008493.1:0-13039 GCA_016801145.1 Umbra pygmaea | reverse complement strand
ATATAGAGGCAGAGAGAGGGAGAGAAGAATATAGAGGCAGAGAGAGAGAGAGAGGAATATAGAGGCAGAGAGAGAGAGAGAGAGGAATATAGAGGCAGAGAGAGAGAGAGAGAGGAATATAGAGGCAGAGAGAGAGAGAGAGAGAGAAGAGGGCTGATTTAAGTGCAGGGAGGTTAAACTAGATGATAAAAAGCTGACACTAATCATTCCCGCTTCACAAACTGTTTTCAGCTCAACATCTCAATTTTTTTTTAAAGAACAAGTACATTGCTTAGAAAAAAAATGATTCAGTGATTTCGTGTTCTTAGAGCTTCACAAGTTGCTTGAGAGAAAAAGCAATTTAATTTGAATGTGTAAAATAATTATAATAATTATAAATCTATTTGCTGGGTTTTAAATAACAGCGTGAAAACATAATTTTTTCTCAGAATGACACATCTATTTGTGAAATAGGAGCTTTTAAAATGGTGGTCTTTTTTTAAGGATGGAGAGAGATGTAGCAGCAGCAGCACACGCTTGGTCACTCACTCTCTGACACCTCCTCCACAGCTACCCTCTGCTCCCACACCTCTCCAAACACTTACTCTTCACTTGATCTGTCCTCCTCTCACACCTCTGCTCTGACAGAGGGCAGGCCAGCAGGCACTCTATCTCTCCCAACCACTGTACTCGGTCCACATACTTTACTCCACAGTATCTCCCAGTCCTCTCCGCCGCACACACCAGCATTTTGTTCAGCCTCAAAACAGTTATTCTTCAAGGCTGTGACAAATAGCAATTGTTCTGTCTTGCTCCGCTCTGCTTACATTGGATGGCATAGCTTCTGGTGTTATGAATTGTAACATGGACACTGTTTCTTTGTTGCTGCACTGCAGAGGGCTTGGAGAGTGTCTCATTCTGCTGGCAGAACCACACGGCCCCACAGTTTTCGCTGTGCCAGCCGCTCGCTTGCTATACGTTAACCGCAAGAGTTTCACGGTCATCAACCAATGCTGGCCTGGAGGCTGTCATTTCACTCAGTGTGGAGTGAGCCCGCAGCCCTGCTGCCGTTCTGCCCCACAAACTCCCAGCCGGCCTCAGCGGGAAACAGAACACACACATATACATGCAAATACACATATACACACATGCACGTGCATGCTCAGCATAAGGTGGGCCAGTCGAGCAATTACAGGAACATGGCAGAACACATTGAAGCAGGGTTCGGCCATCAGGAGGGAAATAGAGTGAGCATGGCAAAAATGATGATGCCATTAATAAGAGCCTATGGGGAGGAAAGTGCTGGAGGGTACAGCACCCAGCCAGTGTGGTCTGTGTAACATCACTTCAAAACTGGATTGATTTGGCCTACGTGTTTGTGTGTTGTTGTGTGTGTATTGGTCTTATGCCATTCATCGTAAGCTGTCAATCATCTCCACAATGCGGCTATATTGCACATTTTAACTCCTCCAAACGCCTCTTTGCACATCAACCCTTCTCTTCAAGCAACACTTTCCCGCTCGTTACTGCAACGCAGATTGTAGCATTAAATGTCAGGAGACGTTCTTCCAAAACAGAGAAGGAATGAAAGAGAGTATGTGAGAGACAGAGAGGATTGCAGGTAGAGTGGTTGAAATAGGCATATTGTGAAATGTCAACAACGCATCACATATTCACATTACTATTCCTCTACCATCTGTTTTTGACTTTAGTGAAAAAAACAACATTTTAATGACACAGATTTTGACTATCAATGGATATTATATTAAATATCAACTTAAGGTAATACCAGGAAAGTTTATACTTAACAAATGAATACTATTTTGCAAATTGTCAAGTGTCAACTTCATTACCAGTCATACTGGTCTGTATTGCATAACCATTGTATAAATAACACCAACCAATGATTTTCCTGTCTATGTCATAGTTTAAGTTGTCAGGCATCTTGCTGTTCTCAGATAAGAATTTTTCAGGCACCCAGCAGCTCGTTGTTGGTCTGGGGTGTACTGTAGGTGATATTCTTTTTCTTTCAATGCATAGCCATTTGTCTCATGGACTAAAAGGAGATAAAATGTGTTGTATTTGGCGAAATGCAAGGTTATTCAAGGGAATGTCAATACATTATTTACAGTAAAGTAAATAGACAACAGTGGGTTGAGTGAACAATTGTTTTGTTCCATGGTGATTTGAATGCATCCATGTTCAGTGTAGCCCACTGTTTGAAAGAGTCAGGAAGGCTTAGGGAGACTTACATCAGTTGAGTTCTGCATGAGTGATCTGAGGTGTTTATAATTCAACTGTGCCTGCATTGAGGGCTCCAGGGTTATGCAGCTGAGGATAGAAGGCAAACAAGTAAACACTTGTTGCCAACATGGGGATATGATTTTTGAGTAAAATGAAAACAAATGAAAAAGATCTGTGTGTGTGTGTGGGAGGGGTGAAACCATAGATATCTACAGTGAAACTGATGCAAAGTTCACAATGTACAGATAATCTGTATACGTAAACTTCCACTTGAAAGTGAATCCTGCCTAACAGCACAATGCATTCTCACGACAAGACGTGGGTAACCGTACGTAAAGGACATTTCGCCGCATTACGTAGGCAGACTTATGATATGGCCAATCAAAACGTGAGTTATTATACATATTGAATCTCTGTTCTACCAGAACACTTCCAAGAATAGACCAATCGTTTACAATTTAATGTCCTTGGGGAACGTTTAGTTCCGGGATAACATGCTAGGTTAGTGAGGTTAAGGTTAGGGAAAGGTTAAGGTAAACAGATGTTTTTTACGTTGCTAAAACGTACGAAGCATAAATTTTCCTGCCTCCGGAAACGTCAGGTGGACGTATGTTGTGTTTTACAATTTCGTATGATTTTGTACGTTTTGCCATGAGAACAGCCTGAATAGTGCATGCTACACATTGTTTTGTAAATGTGAATCAGTTTTCCAAGTTTGTTATATCCTATAAGACATTAGTAGTAAGGAGTTATATATCTTGCACCCCACATGTCACGACATCCAGGACTTGATAGGGCTGTTGTAACAGGAAACTGATGGTGTGTTGTTTTTGTTAAGTGTATTTATGATGTATACTGTGTGTTGTTTCAGTTTGGGTTGTGTTTTGCGTTTTGCGAGCCACCTTCTGGGCACTGAGTAGTGTATTGGGTAATGACATCTACAACTGTTTAGGGTTAGTAATCAGTATGGCTAAATAACCTCTGATTCCCGAGAAGTTGGTGTGCGTTATTATGAGTTTTCCACTCCTGTCTGTTGTTGGTATGAGTAGTGTGGAGCCCTGTACCATTGTGTAACTATGGAGCTGATGGACATGGAATGTAAGCTTTTCTGTTTGTGCCTTCACCACTAAGTATACTATAGTAGGGATAGTATACTGTATTGTGAGCCTGGTGTACAATCTGTATGTTTAGCAACCACGTCTATGCCACGTAAGAGCATAGTACCTTAAATATATATTTGTGTGCAGCTCCAATGTCTGTGTTTGTCAGCATCTCCAAAACCTATTATGGGTTTCTGAATGGTCGGCTTTCATTAAACATCTTGAATACTCCTCCATGCATCTGTCTCCATCTCTCCAACCAACCACTCTACAGTACCATAACATTTTTATAACGTATTACCATCTTCATACAACCCCAATTCCGAAAAAGTTGGGATAGTATGGAAAATGTAAAAAACAAACAAAAGGAGTGATTTGAAAATCAAATTCACCATGTACTATATTGCAAACACCATAATAACACATTACAGTGCTTCACTTTTTCCACATTTTGTTATGTAACACCTTTATTCTGAAAAGGTTTCAATTCATTATTTCCCTCAAAATTCTACAAAGAAGTTTAAAAAAATAAAAAAGCATAAAGCACATGTACATACTGTAAGTATTCACAGGCTTTGCCATGAAAATTGAGTTCAGGTGCATCCTGTTTCCACTGATCATCCATGAGATGTTTCCACAACCTGATTGGAGTCCACCTGTGGTAAATTCAGTTGATTGGACATGATTTGGAAACGCACACAACTGTCTATATAAGGTCCCACAGTTAACAGTGGATGTCAGAGCACAATCCAAGCCATGAATTCCAAGGAATTGTCTGTAGATCTCCAAGACAGGATTGTATCGAGGCACATTTCTGAGGAAGGGTACAGAAAAATATCTGCAGCAATGTAGAGAGACATCCTTGCTGAAAACCTGCTCCAGAATGCTCTGGGCCATAGACTGGGGCAAAGGTTCATCTTCCACCAGGACAATGACCTTAAGCACACAGGCAGGATAACAAAGGAGTGGCTACGGGACAACTCTGTGAATGTCCTTGAGTGGCCCAGCCAGAGCCCAGTCTTGAACCCAATTGAGATCTGAAAATAGCTGTGCACCGACGCTCCCCATCCAATGTGATGTAGCTTGAGAGGTCCTGCAAAGAAGAATGGAAAAAACTGCCCAAGAATTGGTGTGCCAAGCTTGAAACATCATACTCAAAAAGACTTCAGGCTGTAATTGCTTCCAAAAGTGCTTCAACAAAGTATTGAGCAGAGGCTTTGAATACTTATGTAAATGTGCTTTTTTCGATTTTTATAGTTAATAAAACTAAAAAGTTTTCAAATACACTTCTTTCACAATGTCATTATGGAGTATTGTTTGTAGAATTTTTAGGTAAATAAATAATTTAATCCATTTAAAAAAAGTGAAGTGTTGTGAATACTTTCCGGATGCACTGAATGTGATTTTTTACTTTGTGAATTTATTTTTGAAAATTTACTCTCATGTCACACTCCAAAAAAGTTGGGACAGTCAACTGTTTACCACTGTGTAGCATCACCTTTTCTTTTAATAAAACCTATTAAGCATTTGGGCACTGAAGACCCCAGTTCGTTAAGTTTAGCAAGTGGAATTTTCCCACATTCATCCATTATGCATTTCTTCAGCTGAACAACTGAATTGGGTCTTCATTGCTTTATTTTGCACTATGCTAGCACCTGTTTTCTCTGCTTATGCAACCATGCGCTTGTAATCTGGGCAGAATGTGGTTTGGCGTTGTCTTACTGGAAAATGCAGGGACATCCCTGGAAAAGACGTAGTATTGATGACAGTAACGTTTTGCTCTAAAATATGTACATACTGGTTTTTGCTTTGTTATCACCACTCTTTATTTGGGCGAATCACGATTGAGCAACGGCGGTGCTTAAACAAGAAGACAGAACAAAACCAATAAGGAATGTTCGAAGGTGTTCAGCTTAGGTTTTGAATTTCCTTTTTGTGCTGTTCAAAGAAGGCCAGATATAACAATTTGTATATCATACAGTATGCACACTTAAATGAAGCAATTTTTCAAATGACGTAAAATGTACTTCTGTATTTCAGAGATTATGAAGCATTAGGTAGGACAATAAAATAGTGGTAAACAACAGTCTAACATATAGTCAATTCTAAGACCTAGCTTGTAGCGTGGAAAGGTAATATTACTTTTGTTTTAAGCTAAGCATTAATGTCTCTCTCTTATGTCACAGTTCCATCATAACACATTCAATTAGTATAATTAACAAACAAATTCTATACTGTGTAACTGTTACAGCTCCCCATGATTAATGTTTGTAGATCTCACCTACCCTATGCATTTTCCTCTTATTATTTAAGTACCATACCTATGCATTAGGACCCCCTGTAGCAACACATTATGTAATAACCCCACATTCTGTAGTAACTACACAAAATGAATACATTTTCACTTTATTAAGTAATAAAACCACATTTTGTAATAATCTGCCACATTTTGTAATAAACAGCGAGAACGCGATATGTAATAAAGTTTTTCAATGAAAATGTAATAATATGTAACATTTTGTAATAACCAACCAAATTGGATTTCCTTTGATGTTCATGGCAATCATTATAACATAACAATTATTATGTTATTTTATGCATTCTAGCATGAATTATACTGATTCAAAATTCATTTGAAAAGATACTGCTACCCTATTGAAATAATTGTATATTTCATTGGCCAAATCTACATCAAGTGTCACTGTATTGCTTAGTTTAATAAGCACTGCACTTGAGGGTTCAACTGCACAACACACAGTGTTATACTGACAGTATTGGTATACACACAAATGCCAGGACACACACGTGCATGCGTGCAAACACAAAGCTCTACCATTAAGGATTATGCTAATTTTGACTATACAGAAAAATAATTAAAAAATGGTAGCGCAACTAGTGTATTCTTGCAAATTATTTATTCTCTCAATGAACAATAAGGGTATACACCGATCAGCCATAACATTATGACCACCTGCCTAATATTGTGTAGGTCCCCCTTTACCCGCCAAAACAGCAGCCCCATATGCAACAAATTAAATTAAGCTACTAACCAATGATACACTGTAAAAACAAATCAGTAAAAAAACTGTAAAAAGTACTGGTAACAAATTACCAGTATTTTTTCACTTATTTTACAAACATTTCCTTCAAGACAAAACAGAAAATTCTTTATCAACACAGTAAATATCCATTTACACACAGAGCTGACATTTCTGTGTAACGGACATTTATTTGTTTATGAAGTATTTTCTGTTATTGTCTTGAAGGAATTGTCTGTAAAATAATTAATAATAATAATTGTAAAAGTACTTACACATACTTAGTTTAGTTGGTTATTATTACACCATATTATTAAATTCTTATGAAATGTATTACAAAATGCGGGAAAATTCTTTACATATTGCATTCAAGATGTTTATTATAAAATGCAGCAGATTATTACAAAATGTGGTTTTATTACATAATGAAGTGAAAATGTATTACATTTCATCTAGTTATTATTGAATGTGGTGTAATTACATAATGTTGCATCTTTGAAAGGTGGCTAACACCCACCAGGAGAGCTCCTTTAACCAGGTGCAGCCCCGCCTGAGCCCAATTTTACACACTTTGTAGCCTAAACATGAAATGTAAAGAATGTATTATACAATGTAAACTATGGGATATAGGTAGAATACATTTTCCAGCTCTCTTGTGTCACCACACACGTTACAGTTGCTACTGTGACTGGTCAACACATATATTGAACCAATTTCTATTTCCTATGCCTCCCTTGAGCCTAGCTGAGTGGCCTTCACAAGCACAGCTGACCATGCTGCCTGGAGATAAGTTTGCCCCCATGCTTCATTGAAAATGAATAGGCCACCCCACTCGCTGTGATCTGTTTGTGATGCCAGAGATGCTGGGGTCAGAGGTCCTGTAATCTTCAAAGAATGTGATTGTTTGATCCTTTGCAATACTATTATGGAAATTTAGAAATATTTAGAAAATGATATGTAATGTACATGGGCGGGATATGTTTAGGGAAAGACTTGCTAGCCCACAAAAGCTCTGTTTACATATTGCTTACAGAGTATATAACATCAAGTGCTGTGTAGCACATCGATTCAAGTCAGACTACAGCTGTGGTATATTTAAATGTGCCTTTGTTTTATAACCAACTCTCCCTTAGGCACACTATCAGACTGGGGTGACAGCTAGGGGATCAGATATTTTTATGGCAACCCTGGAGCAATTAGGATTAACTGCCTTGCTCAAGGGGAGTATAAAAGATTTGTCTCTCAGCATATTTCTAGCTCAGCTCAATGGCTAGGCTACTGGCTGCCCATTTGAATGTCTGCTGTCATTCCATCTGTGGAGCTTTGAGAAAACTCACAGGTTACTTCATACATTTACTCTACATAACATTGTAGATTAGCATGCCATCCCAGAAAACATTACCTAATGCCTGACATTTTTACTATGACATTTAAAGATGGACTGAAGAGTTGAGAGCTGTTTTTCCCGCTCTGAGGTGTGTTTGTGCACTCAGTGTTTGACTAACTCCCCTGAGAATAACTAATTGGCAGAGCCTACCCACTAATGGCAAACACACCAAGACACAAACTGTTCTGTCCAGCCCCAGGCTACAGCTAATGGATTTTATTGGGAATTCTTGATCAATTAAATTAAGGGAAATTAGCATGCCATGTGAAACAAATGCAAATAGCTAACGAATAGCTCCTAGCGACTATTAGCTAATACCAGGAGTTCCATTTAGAGAAGTACCAGTGCTTCAAATGCAATTTGAACAAAAAAGAAAAACAACGCAACTGAAAGCTAGATTAAGAGCAGTATTGTCACCATAAACACCAAGAGAACAAACAGTGTGTCATAACAATAACAACTAAGCACCATTAAAACCAGCTTCTCTGATTGAGATGCTGATTAGAGCTCTACAGATGCAGACGGCCCTCTCCCATAAAACTGGGCTCAGGCTGAGTTGTTTGTCATTAAGCTTTGATGGCTATTCTACAGAAGCAGTACAAGACAAAGTGGTAGCCCAGGTTGTGGGTGATAGAAGTCTCCCCAGAGGAGACTTAAACACTCTCCTGCCACTATGTTTCCAGATGGCCACGGTGCGCTAGTGCCCGAGTCCAGTGCTTTGCCACTTCCTACCAAGCAAATTTGTACTGGGTCACTGGTTCCTCCAACATGCTAGAACACTTTAGATGAGAGGAGGAGTTGCTAATCCTACCCAGCATTCCATGCTTTGGAAATTCAAAAAGCAAATCTTTCTGTGGATAAAAGTGTGTCTATGTGTTGATGTGTGTGAACTACTGTACAAGCGTGTCCACAGTGCTACTGTGACAACCATGTGGCTCTGATTCTGCAGGTAAATTGGTTTGGTGAGGAGGCCAGCATGAACTTCCACATATTCTGGCACAGGTTTCAAAACCTTAGAAAGACTTCAGAGAGCAACTGTGGTAAAGCTTCAAAAAGACTTGTCTTGTGCAGACAACGTTTACAGGTCCAGACCAGATTTGTTCGGTTTTTTAATTGCATCGGAGAGCAATCATTCTCTGCCCCACAAATCCTCTGTAAAGCCGCAGCGCTTTACAATGGAACCATAATTGCAGGAGTTTAATTGCCTGCCAATGTTCTGCTGCTCTCAGTGCCTGCTAGCACTGGAGAGCTTAATAATTAGAAACAGGGAAAAATTAGGTGGCAATTTTGGGTAGGTAATTATCATAATGCAAAAGAAGTGCCATTAGTATTGTTAGCCCGCAGTATGGCGTCCTGTGACACTTTCTGTACCCTTCTCAACTGCTAGAGACCACAACTTGTGAATTACCAATAGCCTTTGTAACACTGCCGTCACTGATTTTGTATTTAGCCTTGGTGCAATAGACAGATATAGCAAACGAAATCAACTGAAGCTTTACCAATCAGGATACCATAAAAGTGAGCACAGCAATAGCCCCTTGATTCCATAAGTCTAAATATAAAGTGTGAATTAATTTGAGAGTTTAACAAAAAAATATTTACATTAACTGATGCTATATTTTTTTAAGAGATAAAATAAAAAATAGTAGCCATATTTAGTGTAATAATAGTTAGGTAAATAGCAGCAAAGCTTTGAGGATGGGGAAGTCATGCAATTGTTAAGCTAGATGTGTTTTATTTAGCTGAATCGTCCCTGGGCAGAAAGCAAGAAGTGTTCATAAATAGATGAATAATCAACAAAAATAGAAAATGAATTTGGGATCCACAAAGTCCTTGAGCATTAAGGTTGAACAACTCTCAGCGGCTCTCAAGCAATCAAGCGCCAGGATTTACACAAGATTTTAATTTGGATGCATTATCCAATCCCTCTTGGACTGAAACGCTGGCAATTGCTTAGACAAAAGATATGCACTGATAAATGTTGAAGGTCAACAAGCTGCAACAGTGAAGATAGCAGCAGTTGGTCCAAAAGAGACGCACGTAGCTCCACACACAGCCAGAAAATATTAGCAACATCAAACTTCATGTTACATCGAAATCTTCACACACAAACCCACAAAAGGTCTCTACTATACCGCTACGATCAAAGCTTATGATCAGTGAAATGTTTTAGTTTCACAGTGTGTTTGAAAGCTACTGGGCATATGCCTCACACTTCCTCATGCTCGCATGGAGCCGTAAAGCTAAATGAGGGTCTGTGTTAAGAATAAAAGAAGGATTAAATTAACAAGACCGTCTGAGTATTGAGGTAAACCTTTCAGCCTACTGTATGCATAATATACACATTACGCTAGGTGAGAAAGAGTATTCGTGTACATTTTGCTCTTCTCCGTCACATTATTGAACGGTCTGTGCCTTCCCTCACCTGAAAAAAGTATTTTGCTGATGGAATCAAAAGCCCTTTCACGGATTTAAATGAGGTGTGCTCGGCTGTGATTGGTATTGGAAAAGCATTTGTCGGAACAGAGCCTTGCAGAAATATCCTTAAATACAAGGCAATCACAGTGTCTAACATAGAGATGAGGCAGGTGGACGGGTGTGCCCAGACTGCAGAGTGGACCTGGAGAGAGGACTATGGTGGTAATAAGCAATAAACCAAAACAAAGTCATCCCTGAATTCCTCGCCTTTCTTTCTCCTCCACGCAACAGCATTGACAGGGCCTTTTTCACACCATGGGCTAATAAGCTACAATTTAAAAGTCATTTCTCATTATTTGTCTTGAATCCATATAGTGCACACAATTTCAAATCTGTCAAAGCCTTCATAGGGCACTGCAGTCAACGCTATCGTGCGTAACACGCTGATTCCATGTCAACTCTGCATACCTGGCCTGCTTTATTACAACCGTCAGCACATCTGGAGCCATTCAAATGTGAAACCCGGCACATGTAGACTTTTTCTCCTCCCCTGCTGGGCGTCTGGTCTGGATGTGTAGAACACTTTGAAGACGCTTTTCCCAACTCAGTGATAATGCACCGGAGCAGATCTAAGAGTGGTTCTGCCAAACATGCTCCAGAGACAATAGTGTGTGCCAGACCTGAGAAGAGAGGAGGTGGGAGGAGGAAGAGGAGGGAGAAGGTGGAAGAAGGGAAAAAGAAAGATCAGAAGGAAGAGGGGGGCTAGTCCTTTAAAGGAATAGTTCACTGCTTCGCACGACAACCCGTTTATGGTGGCCATGGGTTCGATCCTGGTCGCTGCTTCTCGGAATTTGCCTGTAGCCCCAGCACTGGCAGCTCAAATAGGCACAGCGCTGTCAGTGATCTTGGGAGTAGAAAAGATGGACTAACGTAGCTTGGCACGTACTCTCCATAGACTCCATGTGTGCAGTTAGGGGACCTTTATAGATGGTGAATGTTTAACCCTTCCACACGTGTACTGAGTGAAGGCTTCCTGGTTGTACGAGCAGTGTGATAAGAATTGGACAGCTCAGCAACATGTGGTTAATGGAACAATGTGAGCGACCTTTAACATCCTATAACTGTGCAGGAATTCCCAACACAGCAGAGTCTGGGGGAATTGGACATGACCAATTGTGAGGGGAATAAAATGGATAGAAATATACAAAATAAAAAATGAACTATAGAGACTTTTGTATTAACATGATGCACAGGAAATGTAAATATTGGTTCCATGACTTTTGGTGCCAGAAAAGGTAAAGACTGGCAAGGGGAATAGAACCAAAGACAGATTTCTGTAGAAATTTGTGTGATCTATCCCTTTAATTCTACCCTGGTCTAATGAGAGGCTGTCAGGGCTACACGACCTCGAAAAGTGCTCCTTAAATTTGCTGCTATTGTGGAGCCCTGGCAGTACAGGAGTGTGTGGAGCAGACAGGCAGGCAGGCTGCTGAGACAGCCGTTATTATGCCTGAAAAGAGCAGCGTCTGGCTGAGTAGAGGACAGAGGAGAGAAGAGAGGGGAAGATTGCGGCTAAAATTGTGGAACTGTGGCAGAAGTAGGCTTTAGTCACTTTATCAGTGCCAGAGCAGCGCCTGTTCCACCCATCTATGCATGGAGACTGTTCCCCTCTCCGCCTCTCTCAACCCACAACAGGAACACAGTATTTGCAGAAAGCAATCACCTTCTTTTCTTTTCGCTCTCCCTCTTTCGCTCGCTAGCACTATCTACTCTCTCAACATCTCGCACTCTCTGATTTGTATTTTCTCTCTAAAGCCCTCAGTCCCTCTTTGTTTGTTTGGAACAGTACATCAACCACAAAAGGCTGCGAGTTGAGAGCGTGATCAGCTCGAGCAAATAATTGATCAGGCTGAAATTATGATTGGATTTCTGTGAAGCCGGAGCATGAAAATCCATTGTGCTCCAGGTCAGCTATTGGGAGTCATGGAGCTATGTGATGCAGTGATCTTGCCCCAGTACACAACGTTAATAATCTGTTTACACTCCAACCCATTTTCATTGATTTTCAAACCTAGTGCTGAAATACACTATCCTAAAAGATCTCTGCAGGCAACCAACATTTGGTAATGCTTGTCGGTTTGTTGTGGTGTGGGAGTTAAGTCAAAAATGATATGGTGCGATTTTGTGTTTTTTAGGGTGAATATATGGATATGCAGTGATGGGCAGTAGCGTCGCTACAAGTAGCGCCGTTACTAGTTTAATTACATTTCTCAGTAGCGTGGTCGTAGCGTTGCTGTTTTCTGAATCAAATAGCTTTACAGTAGTGAAGCTATTATATTTTTCAAGTAGTGCGGTAGCGTCCACGCAAGCTACATTTTTTACGAGTATTTCTGAAGCTCAACTCTGAAATACAACCGCTAAGGATGTTAAAAATCAGTAAGTGACTCACTCTACCGCCATACACAGCCTGTCCTGAACGATTCGTTTTTTTTACGTGTCTTTTCAATGAAATGGGTGTACTGAATCACTGCTCTAAAAGACTCGTTCATGTGAATCACTTTTGCGCAAGTCAAAATCACACAGATTTAGCAGGGAAGTCGCGCAGAGTGTCGTCTAGAGTTGCTTTCAACTCCTCCCACTTACTCTCTTTCGTTGTTTGTGGCCATTCTTTCTCCCCAGTCCGCGAGCCTAAATAATATCTGTCTGATATTCAGAAATGGTCCTACTCCCAGCAGAGAGTGAGGAAGATATTCTAAACCCAGACTTGGTGAGCACAATCCATTCAGCAGGGAGTTTACTAACCAAATGTTATGAAATACGTTGACCACATATTACAGTGATAGACAATGTAGCCTAACAGAATAATAGAGGAC
>JACXGM010008492.1:0-28879 GCA_016801145.1 Umbra pygmaea | reverse complement strand
AGTAGAGACTGATGTAGTATTGGTAGTAATAGTATTAGTGACTCAACTATTGGTAACAGTAGAGACTGATGTAGTATTGGTAGTAATAGTAAGGGCAGTACTAGTGACAGCAGTAGTGATGTTTGTAGTCATATTGCCTGCAGTAGTAATGGTAGTAATCATTGACTAGAGTAATAATGGTAGTAATAATTGACTAGAGTAATAATGGTAGTAATCATTGACTAGAGTAATAATGGTAGTAATTAGGGATGCTCATTTCGGGTAATTCTCCTGACTGACAACCAGAACTCGTTAACCTATTATTAACCGTTAACTGATAAAGATTATAAGATTCAATTGGCTTTAAATAAAAAATTAAATTCACGAGTGTCTGTAACCAGTTAAATATACAAATGTTTTTTTAACGGATTTGTTTTAATGTCTAAACAGCATACAGAACAGATCAACAACAGCTGCCGGGTGCACCAGCTTTGCGTATAAGTTCACTCGGGTGCAAAGTCCACACTAAACGATACGACGAAACTAGTTAGTTTTATACTAAAGCTGTGTCGAGGCGTAAAGTCCACACCAACCAAAATATTGTCGCAGAAAATTTGTCGTAGACGTTTTCACTTTCTGTTTTCAATCAAAGGAAAGTAGCCTTGATGCAGTGTTTACCGAGTTGTCAAATTATAGAATGAAAACAGTCGGTGACAATCTGGAACATGGTTGTTGCTTACAGGAGGCCTACTGCAAATAAGGGCTATATTTCATTAACACAAAACAAAATGTTGATAACGCTTGCGTTATGTTACTAACTATACAATATCTGCCGAGCGCTCCCATTTCATTGAAATTACCATTACGATCCTCTCCGAAAAAAAGTGTGTGTTGTCAATCACTGTGTGTGTTGAAGGTAACATTATTTTGTCGGCTATAATGCATCAGGAGCATGATGAATTATAGCCGATAAAATAATATATGCTTCCCAATACGATAGCGTTATACGTTTCTGTTCATGAAAAAATTAAAGCGCAAGTTAATATCACAGTCATCATATGTCCAAGGGTTGTCATTTTAAATGAAGAACGCGTTGCAGACGCAAAACAGGCAGCCGTTATATTTCGCTCCTCATTACCTATATCTCCTTACCTTTCAAAACGAAGCGCCAGGCTCTGGTTGCGCGTGTCAATGCGCCACGTGATTTAACAAATATAGGCTATATATTCGTAAAAAATAAGAAAAACTTCTTAACCGTTTAACTGATATTATTAATCAGTCAAATGTTTTACGTTCGGTTAACGGTTAAACGGTCAATATGAGCATCCCTAGTAGTAATCATTGACTATAGTAATAATGGTAGTAATCATTGACTAGAGTAATAATGGTAGTTGTCATATTGACTGTAGTAGTATTAGTAATAGTCATTGACTGAAGTAGAATTAGTAGTAGTCATACTGAGTGTAGTCGAATTGGTATTAGTCATATTGCCTGCAGTAGTATTAGAAGTAGTCATATTGACTGCAGTAGTATAAGTAGAAGTCATTGACTGAAGTAGTATTGGTAGTAGTCATACTGAGTGCAGTAGTATTGGTAGTAGTCATATTGACTGCAGTAGTATTGGTAGTAATTATATTGAATGCAGTAGTAAGGGTACAGTCGCTGTAGTGACCTCAGTGGTAATGGTAGTAGTAAGAGTGCAAAGAAAATCCACTTGGTCATTTTATTTCTTTTGAAATTCGGTTCCAGAAGCATCTGTGAGCCAATAATCATGTAGCATACTTGTAGGTAAGGACATAATGTCACTGGCGATTGGCTGTCTAACGCAACTTAAAGCTACACTGTGTATTTCTTTGAGTTGATTCTTAGCAAAAACCCATTTGTTCTTTCAAAAATATGTGCTCATTCATGTGTAATTACTTCCACCAACTAATCAAAGTATTTTCGTAAGTGTAGTATCTTCCATTCACAAAATATACAATGGTGCCGCTCGCATTGTGGCAGCCATGTTACGCCTCCATCTTTAAAATACTATAGCCAAAGAGGGACATACCTGGAAATTCAAGCTCGGCCTTTCGCGCTTTTACACTAGTGGTACCGTGACGAATGCTAGAGGGAGATTACTCACGACTGCCGGGAAATTTCAGTCTGTTGAAGATGTAAGATCATGCCTAATCTCGAGGACATGTAACGGCAGTGCTGTTTGATACTGGCCCAAGCTGTAGGCAAGAACGTTCGCCTGGGAACACAAACTCGGATTTTCGGTTTTAAAATAATAGCGCTCGTGGTTCATTGCAATAATCATTGTTTATTCATTGCATAGGTTCATGTTTTGCTAAAATCAGTATTCTGTTGGAATAAAACAGACTCTAGTAAATGTTTTTCAAATGTAATTGTGTTTTCACATGAGACACTGACAATTTATTCAATCAAATTGTGTGTAAAACATATTTGTTACTTAAATTAATAAAACATGTTTAATTATTATTTTTGCTATCACATGCTCTTATTGTTTATTTACACACAATACAATTGCATTTGGTTACAATTCTGTGTAGTGAATTAACAATGATTATTGCAATGAATCAAAATGAGCGCTATGGTTTTGAAAGAAAAAACTAATATCCAGGTTCACGTTGCTGGTATAATAACGCGAGGGGCTTCAGTTGCTTGTCATATACAATTTCACCACTAGATGGGAGCAACTCTTACACAATGCAGCTTTAAAACACGAAATGTGAAAGAGACATCACCACCACGTGGAGAATTTCTGAAGATACTCACAGTCATATATTGTTTAAAACATTACCTTTTGACCAGAGTTACACATTTTTGAAATACTTGACAGACACTACTTAAACCGAACACATAGGTTTACTACTGACGATGTTGCGCTCATTCCTTATTTCGATCGACAATCGAAATTATTTTCCCCATAATGTTGACTACTCTATGCATGTTAGCTTGTGCTGCTAGTCGGTTGCTGTAGTCAGCTCTGTCTATTTCCCCCTTCACATTAGCCTCTGTGCTGGTCCACCCTGATGTTAGTAATAGGAAGACCTTACCAGAAAGTGTCAATCCCTTCACACTGGCAGCAAAAGGGAAAATGTCCAAGGAAAGATCAGATCAGTGCTACAGAGCAGTCACAGGGGTTTTGTTAAAGGTTTGCCAACTTCTTCGAAAGTGGAGCCCCCATGGTGGAGGTGAGCAAGCTATCAATATGAAGGAATTAAATTTTTTTAAAGGTAGTTTGCCAATATAGCCTCTTTTAGCCTGGATAAATCTTCTTTACTGTTATTGTCAGTAAAATAATGAAACCATTATAATGTCATGTTTTGTGCTTTACTGATTGACAATTAAGGTGGAAAACAAAAGTTTTGGGTTTACTGTATTTTGAGGATGTTGAAATGGATTTTAAAACATGTTATCGAAAAACGTATCGTTAAGAAACTGTTATCGAAACTGAGGTATCGAAGTTGACACCGGATCAAAAGATTTTGAACGATGCCCAGCCTTGCCTCCACGATACTCAGCAGATTTTGTTAATGATTTTGCTGAACTAGTCTCTGTTATATCTGTTGATTACAACTTCTTTATTATAACAGAGGATTTTAACATCCATATCAATAATAATATGGACAATATTGCCAAATAACTTTTTGTACTACTTGACATTTCTGAACTCACTCAACATGTTCAAACTCCCTAAAGCGAATAGCACCAGAACTCCTGTCCACTGAGAAATGTAATGAATTTGCTTCCTTCTTTAGTAACAAAATCAGAACTATTAGATGGACCATCAGAACTACCGTACACAGTCATTGACATTATACAGCCACTATGACCACCAAGAAATATCTTGTTTAGTACGTCACAGTTGAATCAAATTGATCATAAACACGCTAGAGGAAACAGCCCGACACCTAAAAGCTTCAACATGTTGTGTCGACACACTACCATCAGACTTTTTAAGACTATTTTTAACTCTTATAACAATGGATCTGCAGCAAATAGTTAATAGCTCTTTGAAAACAGCTGACATTAAGCCTCTATTAAAAAAGAGAACACTGGATGCATCTATATTGAACAACTAATCCTTTACAGCATTTTATCACACCTGCCTAAAAATTTGAACAGTACTGTATATAAATAATATTTATATCTGCCAAACTGCTAAAAAGGCTTGGATTCAAAAGGTTAAAAAGAACTTGACTAGGCAATATTGGATGCTCGGTGACTACATCATACAACACTAATCTCTTAAACCTTATTTGGCATTGCACAAACGGGAGGTTATCTACTTGATGACATGCAGCGTGCTCGTCTGATCCGGGTCATACGAATCTAACAAACAAAATTGGATCTGCAGATGTGCACTAATGAAACAAATAAAAAAACAGGTATTACAAGTCTATTGAATGCTATTTTACAACTGTTCTTTGTTCATTTTTGCGGGACCGAAGTGACTAGCCAACCCGAAAGCTGCCATCAAAGTTAGTCATCGCAGTAAAGTGCCCTCTCACTTATGCAAGCCTAAAAACCCATGTGTATGTTGAGACAAAGAGAAAATGCAGTGAAAGCAAAACAGCTAAGATAGCTTGTGTGTGTGTGTGTGTGTGTGTGTGTGTGTGTGTGTGTGGGGGGGGGGGGGGGGGGGGACCATCACTGGGGGAATGGCCCATCTGCCCTTGTGTTTACCAGTCGGGTGTAATGCGGCACACGATTGCAGCTTTTGGCTGGCTGGCCTAAGAGAAATTAAAAAAATAAATCCTTTTCCTGTCAGAGAGGGTTCAAATTGAGCTGTGGGGATACCAGAAAGAAACACTCATACTGCCCATTTAGCCATGAACCAACAGGAACTACGTCCTCGAGTTACCTAATTGGCTACTGGTTTGATTATGGGTGCCATCAGTGTTTTGGGTTCCCTGATGATCACATTGCAGATTGACAGGGAAGAAAAGACGCATTTTTACAAACATCCCAGCACCCAAACACCCGCATTCACGTTTATACACAGCAACTTATCCTCACCTAGTGACGTCATCTTCTCCCAGCATGCTTTTGGGGGTGGGCGAGTAGCGTCCCGACGGGGCAGCAGGGGGGAGAGGCTGGCCCAGGTAGCTGGGGGGGCTGATATGGTTCTCCATGTGTTGCGAGTAGGCTGACGGGAAGAGAGAGAAAACAACCACTGTTCAGACTCTGCTGTACTCCAATACCAAACAAATGCCATAATGTAACGCCCTGGTTGAACTGCTGGTTTAAAAAAGCAGACCAACAGGACAATTGTCCATCAGTGAGAAAAGCTTCTGGATGCTGGCAGTATTTACTCAGCTATTATTTCTGTGAAACCGTATACGGACACATCTGAGCACCCACAAGTAGAGCTTGATGCACAGGGTGAGTGAGGCTCCAGTTTCAGTGTCGCCCTTTCCCTCCACGAATGTAGCAAAGTTTACATCTAATAGGTAGAAGATATTCATGCATACATGTTCAAATCTGAAAAACAATGAAGTGTATGCAGTTTTACCCCAAAAGTGTTTTCACCAAACCAACAGTGAAGATATTTTTTATGTAAAAAATTAAGACTGTTTGTGTAAAAAATGTAAACTAACAACTATTTTGATAATCGATTACTCTGTCGATTATTTAGTCAATTATTTCTTAGATGAATCGATAAAAATAGACCAAAAAATACATATTTCCATAGTTTTTAGAATGGAATTAACTGTCATTCCAAGTTTTAACACAAATAACAAAAAATTAACAAAGAATTTATAAAAAATATTTTTTTGTTGTTATTCTGTCTCTCACTGTTTAAATAAACCTACCATTCAAATTATAGACTGATAATTTTTTTGTCAGTGGGCAAACGTACAAAATCAGCAGGGGATCAAATATTTTTTCCCCTCTAGATAGTTATCATCAATGGAACCAAATACAACAAAAAATAAACAGAACAAGATTCTAATTCAATTATGTTTGCCCTTGAGAAGTCGAACAGATTGCTGTTACATTTGTGTGTGCGTGCGCATGTACGCTTCTCTGGTTAAACGCGAGTGTCACATTTTAGAATGCAATCATAAACGCAGACTCAATCAACACCCTTGTCCCTTGTTTTTACTGACAGCACAAACATCCAATGTGCTCTTAGCATTCCGCTCTGTGTGATTGACTTGTTTCTTTTTCAGATAACAACAATATCGTATTATATTCCCATCGCCATCATATTCCTCATTTTCATTACTATACACGTTCTGTCCTCGATATTCTCTGCATTCACTTCATCTTGTCTACTTGTGTTGACCCAGCAGAAGGGCTTTTAATTCTGCAGAGATAACTAGCTTTATCTGTACTATACATGTCTATGTCTATACGACTATTTATTGTTTTCTGCAGCAAGGATACATGTACGATCTCCAATCCGATACAAATAATGCTTAAACTAGCCCAATAACACATAAAAAAATTTATATACAGTACACGTTTGACAATTCACCCACCACAGTGGCTGCTAGATTGGGAAAAGTTACCTACCAGTGTAAAAAAGTAAGCACATTTGGTGGGTGGCGGCTGCTAATTTCCAACCCTGCCCATGATGCAACAACGTAGACCCAACTAATCGATAATGAAATTCGTTGTCAACAATTTTAATAATCGATTTTTATTGATTTCATCTATTCATTGTTGCAGCACTATAACAAATGCATATATAAAGTTCAATGGGTTTCTATTTCATTTTCGGCTCCACTGACAAGAGTTGTCAAAACACTGTTGTTTCAATTACCTGACACCCCTCTAACATTGACACCTCTGCGTTTACACTACCCTCTATGATGAGATGATTATAGACGAGAGCAAGCTTATTTTTAAAACTCCAAACATTTTCCGTGGCACCTGAACAGTTAGTTTGGCTTTTCAGTGGCCGTGAATAAATATTCTACTGAGCAACTTTACTTGCATTAAACCTGTGGATGTAAAAAGATGTCGTGCTGCATTTAAGAAGGTTTTACTGATGTGACGAGGCGAGGCAGGGAGAGGAAACCTCCAGGGCATTTCTGGCTAACGCAACCATGAACCAACACAAAAAGTGACTGTGTGCAAACGCCTGGAAGCAAACATATTAGCTATTATTCATGGGAAAAAAACAAATTATACCGTATAATTGTACTACAACAGTGTTTCAGGTAAAAAAAGGCTTCTAAACTATTACAGTTGTATTTCATAACTCTCAGTGCTACAGAGAAAGGTTCTGGAAAAAAGGCATCTGAAAGAACAAAACCCCCCATGAAAACAGTAGAGGGTAGTACTGGTGCCATGGTTAGCCAGCTAGAAACCCAAATGGTTGCTGGCATCAGCACAGGCCTACAACAATAGACAGTGAACACATTCACACAAAACAGGAACATATTCTGCATTGTAAATTCAAATTTTTCTAATTGTTTAAAAAACAAATTTAATAAACATGTCAACAATACTTGTCCTACAAGACATTTCCATTTAAGTTTCTTTCGACTGACCGACTGAAACTAACTGGATATTGTGAACAGAACAGAGCACAGAACAGAAGCTTAGTGGAGCCCTAAAGTCATCCATCAACACAACACCTAGTTGTTCCACAACGCACCATGAAAAAAACAAAACAACGGAACATATGGTGCAGGGCATGCTTTCGAAAATTTCCGGCAATCTACTGAAACCACAGGTCTCCTGAGCAGAGCAGTATCTGGAGATCAGGGAATGGCAATCGCTCCGCCTGATTGGAAGAGCTTTTCGTGATGCACAACAATGCTTTTGTTGTTATCCAAATATCATGCCAGAATTATAGAGAACTCAAAAGTAAACCTCTACATTACAAACAAATTAACAGTGTTTGTGATGTGTATTATTATCATCATCATCAATTCCAAAAACTATACCGAGAAAGGCATCTTTATGCAAATTCAGCTAAACAATTGGTAGGTGTTGAAAGTGTTTGGTTTATGCATCCAAAACTCTTGTATCTACCGAACTGATTCTTTTAAAATTAAAAACCTATTAAGGGGCACACCATGCTACAGGCTTTCGAAGATGCTGGAATCATGTCCCAGATCTTTGTTAGACAGTAAGGGCTTTTTACACTACGATAGAAACCGATAGCTTTCAGCAACATTTTACGAATCTACGTGAGCTAATTTCCATACTGTTTGTCTTTACAGTGTCATGTCTCCAGATTGCAATCGCGCATTTGTGGGTGTGTCATTCAAGACATTTTGAGCTGCGTGCCTGAGCAAACCAGCCCAGCCCATTGACTTACAGTGAAGAATTTCCCGGCAATACACATTTCTCCTGGGCTTTTCGCAAAGCCCAAGGTGGGATCTTTCTATTTGTTCTTGTGCGCTACCACTGGAGGTCGCGTGGAATCCGAGACACGCAAGTTCACACACTAAAATTGTGTCTTGTACCGACGTTGGCTTTAGTGGATTCAGAAAATGTTGTTAAAAGCTATCAGTATCTATCGTAGTGTAAAAACCCTCTAATATGTTTCACCCATTCTTGGCTGGAGAGAACACAAGACTTTACATCTTTGTGGGCAAAAGAAACAAAAATGGTATTATGCTATGCACAAAAAGGTAGGATTAGCCTCTCTCAGCCTATTGCGGACAGTCTGAGCACGGATGAAGGGTTTGTGCCTTCCTGGCGTAACTCGGGCAGTTGTTGTTACCATCCTGTACCTGTCCTGCATGTAATGTTCAGATGTACAGATCCTGTGCATGTGTATTTACACGTGACCTGCCACTGTGAGGACAATCAGCTGTCCTTCCTGCCTCCCCGTAGCGCCGTCTTAGGTGTGCCGCAATACAGACATTGCAATTTATTGCCCTGGCCACATCTGCAGTCCTCATGCCTCTTTGCAGCATGCCTAAGCCACTTTCACACAGGTGAGCAGGGACCCTGGGCATCTTTCTTTTGGGCATTTTCCCAAGTCTGTAGGAAGGTCTCTTTAGTGTCCTGAGTTTTCTTCATAACTGTGGCCTTAATTGCCCACCATCTGTAAGCGGTTTGTGTATAAACGACCATTCCACGGGCATGTTCATTAATTGTTTATGGTTCATTGATCAAGCATGGAAAACATTGTTTAAACACTTTACTATGAAGACCTGTAAAGTTTTTTTAAATATTTACAAACTGTCTTTAAAATACAGCAGGGGTTACCATTAACTATATTAGCCACCTGTACTTCGCACTAGTTTTTTTTTACTTGTACGATAGCAAAAAGAACTTGTCCAATGCAGAACTTTCAAGTATTGTCTGTAATTCCGGGAAATAAGCAACCAGGGAACTTATGGTAAAATAGTAAATATAAATGTCTTCCCCTGTCTTCAGGGAGGGATTTTTGCAATGGCACCAAGGAATAAAGGCCATCTAGAAAAAAACAGCCAACTCAATTGCTCTTAAAAGCACCAATTCACTGTCAGGTGCCATCAACTTTACAACAAATTCACATTTGGCCTCAAATGAACATTTTCATTACTCTGGCAGGAAGATGAAAAAAATCTAACAGTAACCCTGATTATTTAGTCAATATGTTTGACAACATATTTTTAAAAAGTTTTAGGTTTTCCCAGTAACAATTTTTTTTTTTTAATCTTTTGTTTCTGAGACATATGACGTGACATAACACTTAAAGCTACAGCTTTGAGGTTATCATGGTAACAGAGTAACTTTTTTTTGAAAATATCTTTCATCTTGAATCTTACAAATCTTTTCCAGCAGTTGCGGTTCCAACTGTTCCAAAAACATTCATGCATGTAAATAAAACTGTCAGAAATGTAGGAACATTGTATTAAGCCTCACGTTTTTGATGAAGTATTAACAGCGAATGAGCGCTTGCACTGCGTAAACAGAGCTGTGTGTAAGCGTGACAACAGTGCAGTCGGAAAAATGTACAACAGCTAACGGTAGCTAGCCATCGTGTACTCATAATCTGAGAGAACAATACCATGTGTGAGAACAAAGTGAAATCTAGGAGTCACAAACACACACACACGCACGCACGCTCGCACGCACACAAATTTCATGACAAAAATAGACATCACTAGTCACCAATTGCAGATTAAATCAAATAGCTCAATCACTGTAATTATGAAATAACGATTATTTTGAAGTCTACATTCTGCTTGTTTGACAATTTTCTTTACCCTTCCTGGTCAACCATTAATGTCAATCCCTGTACTGTGTCCTGAAAAGGGGAGGATTCTTTCTTTGCTAAGCTCACATGGAAACTTGGAATATTTGTACTTTGGATCTTGACATATAAGGATAAGAGTACCAAAATAAGTTCACACTTTTATACAATAGCTATATATTGTATGATCATGTTTGTAATATACTGCATTGGTGACAGAGTAAAGTAGCAAGTTCAATTGTATTTATAGTTGCTACCTAAGCTAGATCACAGCAAGAGCTTTTGGTATTACATATTGATATTTTTTTGTTGATTTTTCTCAATTTTTCTCCACTCCCAATTCCCTCTAATCCTGCCTTGTTGGCAACTCAGCAACTCCCTGCACAGATCTGCGGGATGGCAAAGGGCACGAACATGGCTCATCCAACCACATCGCCCTAGCCACTGATTCTTTTCGCACTGCAAGTTCAACATGGAAGCCCTTTAGTCAGATCATGCATGGGATGATTACTTTCACCAACTATACTTCCGCAATTGAACACACAGGTGCCCGAACTGGACACAAGAAGTCGCTGGAGAGCAATGTGGCAGAACAGATACGCCAATTTGCGCAGCTTTGTGCAGGAGGTCTGGGGAAAGTCAGAAAACCCATGGTCAGGCTCGAACCCGTGACTACCATGATGTAGGCTGTTGTGCAATGCAGTAACTTAGCCCACTACGCCACACGGACCTTGCTTTTGGTATTAAGACTGGTTTGTGGAGAGCTAATCTAGCAACTTCCATGACACTTGTTTCAAAAACATGTTTCTACTTGTTATGCAACTACAGCAAGATGTATGGTCTATGTTTCTCAAGATGTTGTATAATCACGTTCGTAACTCCCTAAGCCAGCAATGTTCTACTCTTGACACTCGAAGCCAGATCCACTCAGTTATTTCTTTGCAACCCTGTAATCTGGAATTTATTTAGCCCTGGTACACCAGGTGGGTGCATATATTGATAAAGTAGAACAAAATACCAGGAGGCTCTGGTCCTTGTGGGGTAAAAGTTGAATACCCCTACCATAAGCTCTATTCCAGAAGGAGCCATTTAACACAGTACTACTGCTAATCTTTCACTGAAGGCAACATGAAATAAACCCATCTCTTTACGATGCACACTTACCAGTAATTGGTATCCCCTTTACACTTAATTGGTATACACCCTTACACTTAATTGGTATACACCCTTACACTTAATTGGTATACCCCCTTACACTTAATTGGTATACCCCCTTACACTTAATTGGTATACCCCCTTACACTTAATTGGTATACCCCCTTACACCTAATTGGTATACCCCCTTACACCTAATTGGTATACCCCCTTACACCTAATTGGTATACCCCCTTACACCTAATTGGTATACCCCTTACACCTAATTGGTATACCCCTTACACTTCATTCATACACATCCTGTCCTGCCCTTCCTGTCTTTGGTCCAATGAGAGGATGAGGAGACACAGCAGCCCATCATCAGGCCCATCTGCGCAATCATTTCCCCTTTTTTCTAAAGTTTCTTGTAATTGAGCCATTGTTCCGCACTTAACAGAATTATTTCTCATTCATTAACTGTGACTCCAATCTTCCAGCCCTTTTCCTGGGAGGATGTGGTTATTCATATTGCTGCCCCCCATCCTGTCCTCTGCATTAGTGTATTGCCTTTTGGATTAGTGTGCGCATGGGGAAAACAGATTGAATTTGGCAGTTCATCCTTCACGCCTCTAAGCCTATGCTACATGGGAGTCTGCATCTCTAATGACACAAGGACACAAAACGAGCTGCGGTAACACACATTTACTTGATCATTTCAGACTAAGGTCAGAACACTGGATAGCCTCATCTGTGTTTTGTATCTCAACTTCACAGCTACTCAAAACAAGCTTTGCAGATCACTGCATGTCCTCCTCCAAGGCATCTGCAGCAAGCCGTAATACTGTTTTCCACCCAGTACGTCCGAACAATAGACCGTATATATCACTGGACGTGTGATGTCACCCATTGGTTTGTGAAGATCTGATTTGGGTCATCGAATATGCCGTTATGGGCGCAGATATCTTGGTTGCGGATTTAACAACTTTAGACGAGAGGGAGGAGTAATCTAGCTAGCTAACTGATATTAATTGGGATGCTAACAAAAACAGCATTAAAACAAAATGTAAAACAAAATGTAACGTCGCTTACCGGAACAATTGAACTGCCAAATCCTTTGAGTGTGTTGTCATACAACCGAACGCCATAGTCACGCCCTAAACGACCCTTTGCTTTGTCGTCGATTTCAAAATCAACGAGACCATAATTCAATAAATAAACATCATTATGTATTGCAGAAGGCTTAACTCTAGCGATTGAGACCATATACTCATTATGGAAATGTTTACTGAGATAATAAATCAAGTGAGATGTGTCTTTCATTCTCATAGACTATTACAGAAACCAAGGTCTTTTGCAAACAAACGTATCGCCCCCAGCTGGAATTCAGATAGAATGCAGGTTTAAGGCACTTCCACTTTTGCGGAAGTTCGCCTTGTGGTCCGAACAGGAAGTCTCTCAGATCAGAGCTTATGACGTCATGCTCCCTCGACTAATGACCACGCTTAAATTTTAGGCGCCTGACCTACCAGAAGGAGGTGCTAGAGTCTAGATATTCCAGGAACGTGAGCAGCAAAGTCAACACACATTCTGACAGTGGTGTATAGCCTGGCACTATAAAACACTATACACAGTTGTGACACCTGGAAGCCCAACTGACCTTTCACGCTTGCACCAAAATCAAACATTCAGAAGAAAAAAAATATAGTAATGTACCACTTACTTGTACTAAGGAAAATCTATTATGTATAATGAAGGGACCAGTGTACTTGGAGTTCAGATGAAAGCTCCAAGTTTCCCCTGCGAGTTTCTAGCCCTACTAAAGGATTACCATCACGGGTGGCTTCAAACAACCTGGCAATCTAATCTGGAGGCGTGACCCTTTAAAACTGTTACCGATGTTGTTCCTCAACATAGAGGGGAAAGGACACTGCGGTAAGATATGGAGTGCGGAAGGAGACCTTAGTTGGTTTGGGAGGAGGACGGGTTAGAGTACAACAACCCTCTAGACATTGAACTATGAAAGCTAGCATCACAAGCTACAGCTGTTTCAGTCAGGCGTTATCAATTGCTGAATCGTAATGGTAATCAAACTCCAGAGTTAATAGAATCGACATTGAATTGTCAGTGTCAATACTGAGAACTTCACTTTGCTGAGCCCTGACTGCTGTAGGAGGCTTTGGTGTGAGGGGGTGGTTTGTTCAGATGTGTTCAATCGATATGGGTTTGAGCCCCCTCCTCCACTGTGTTGTTAGTGCCCCCGCTGGCTCTACTGCTAACCACAAGAGCCAATCAATATGTTGTTAGGCTCTGTAGCCACCGCCTCCCATTGGGCGCCAGCTATATGACACACTTTCCCCCACCGACCCACTACCAGGAAATCTGCAGGGGGCTGCTATTCTCTTTTCCACATTTCAACGTTCTTGCAAATTGGTTTGTGATTGGTTCGTTGACTCCCTTCCTCAATATTCTCCAAAGTTCTAACTTTTCCCCTGTCGCAAAGTCATTACACAGGCTTAAATGTGAGGAACATTTCAGATCCCTCGGAGGACAACGGCAATTCATATTAACCAGATGTACAGTAGCTATCACGATAGGTTGTAGTCAGTCAAACGTGTTGTGACAGAGGGTTCACCAGAAACATGAGGAGGATGGTGCTAAATGGGAGTGCTGGAAACTAAAAGGTGTAAAGAGGAAAGTCACAAGGGTTCACTCACAAAGTGGAAACTCACAGTTGGTGATGTCCGGCGGGGCAAAGCTGTCATTCATGAAGACACTGTTGGGTTTTGCCACTTTCAAGTAGACCACGTCGGGGGTGTTTTTCAAGGCAGTCACCGCATGTTCATGGCTCACCTCCTCAAGGCAAACACTGTTCACCTGCACGGAGAGACATACACAAACACTGTTCACCTGCACGGACAGACATACACAAACACTGTTCACCTGCATGGACAGTCATACACAAACACTGTTCACCTGCACGGACAGTCATACACAAACACTGTTCACCTGCACGGACAGACATACACAAACACTGTTCACCTGCACATACAGACATACACAAACACTGTTCACCTGCACATACAGACATACTCAAACACTGTTCACCTGCACAGACAGACATATCAAACTTTAGACCTTTCAAACAAGATTACACTTATGTTAGAGATCGTCATAGGAAATGTATATCCAAGATGAATATACAATTCCACAACTGGCATTGATCACTAACTTTTCCCATGTCTTTGATTTTAAAACCTAGCTGTTCTAATGCCTAGTTTACATTCTACAGCTTAATTTTCATGACAACATCCACCATTTTAAAATCTTGAGCAAGAAAAGCTGTGTGTCCCTCTTGAAAATGCACTCAGTGTTCCATTGTCAAGTAGGCTATTGCTAAATAAAGAACTACACAAGTAGGGCTATCAAAGCACATGTAGGATGTTTGACAGTAGGCTAGAGTATATATATCAATTGCCCTACAGGCCTGCAGAATGATTAACTCCCACACAGTCAGCCATGTTTTAATATCCACTGGGATTTTTCATGAAACATTTCCAATTTCTTTCCAATAGTCCTATATAAAGTTGGATACCGGATCAAATCAGAGACATATTTTAATTTACACGCGAACACTTCAGAAGAACAAACAGTATAGCGTCATATTACAAAAACATAGCAATCCTCACTGTGGCATCATTTAATGTTCCATTGAAGGACTTTGAGGTACTGGATTAGCAGTTGATTAATCTATCTGTAAAAAACTAACAAGTATCCAAACCAGGGCAGCCTACCTATTTTCTGTAAGAGCAAAAGTCCTGCCACCACTTGCTAACAATGATTTCACTTTTGTCAAGTCAATAACTATTGGAATCAGGAGTGCTACTGTACAGTAGGTCCTGTTAAGGGCAACGTCCTACTGGAGAGTATTTCTCCAGGAACAGGTTTGGTAAAGCCTAATCAAAACAAGCACGATAGAAATTGAATGTTTTCCTACTGCTAGAAGTTTGTCTCCTATCTGTAGCCGTCCATCTTTGTGCGCTGCTCCTCCTTCGATGACTTTGGTGACGTAGATGCTGTTGTCCCCAGGGATGTGCTGGTTCCCCACTCCGCCTGCTATGCTGAAACCAAGACCTGGGGAAGCAATTCATTAACACGTCTGTGAGAAATAACGCAGATATGCTGCCGAGATGTTTGTGCATTAGCATAACAATGAGCTACAACAACGGTAATCATTGAACAAAGTGCCTTTCTGATTGGTTTCCATTGAATCAGAGGCTTTGTTGTCTGGCACGTGTACGTGAGCATAAGCTAATTGGCTAAAAAGAAACTGTGGAAACAAACATACATTCTCCAGTGTGAAAAAAAGATGTTGAGCTGACATAAATAAGCCACAGTGCAACGAAAATAACACCTTAAAGTGAGAATATTTTTGTAGTCAATTGCTTATAAAATGAGGTGGAAAGCTCAACGGAGTAATTACTCTTTCAATTCCCCATGCAGAGTTTTAAATTTTCTTTTAAATCGTCACTATCTGATAAATGATTGTGCTTGTTAATAATAAATTGTTGAATACGGTCACATAGCTTTGGCCACTGTAAACAAATACTCTGTTTGTACGATAACAATGCCACTGTAACAATTGAAACAAAAAACATTAAATCTGTTTAAAATGAACTCTTTAGTGTGGGACCACACTTGTGCTTTTTCTTTGTACCTTTAGGCCCCTTCACCAGCTTGATTTCCATAAGCTTCTCTGAGACGGGCTTTCTCCGGCGGACATAGAGGCGTACCAGCGACCCTGCCTCCTTCAGTGCCTCTACCGCTCGGCTGTGGGTCACATCCCGAACATCTGCCTCATTTACCCGCAATATGACATCATTAACACTGCAACAGGAGAGAAGTGACCATAGAAATTGAATGATTAGAAGTGCCATTCCAATTCAAATCAATGTAGCAGAATAGTCAGAGCGGCAGACATTTTCATGTGTACCATTACATTGCAAAGATCTAGCGCCCTACTTCCGCATTAAACCGATTTGTGTGTTGTTACCGTGACAACTAACAACAGTCGCCATTGTTTTGTGTACTAATCGAATGACCATGCAAAACAGTTAATTAAGATAAGGATTCTATAGATTGAATTTCTATGGAAGTGACAGTAAGTCTGTGTGGGCACCAATAATACATTACAATTTCAGGTAAATAACCTAATATTTTTCATGTCAATGTTTGTTGGTTTTTCAGTTGTTTTTTATTACAAAGATTACATTACAGTTTTCCTCATAATATAAACTTTACTTAGACTACGTGAACTGCTGACCTTTCTGTTGAGCAGTTTCTATTTGTAAGTTTTGTGTACAAAGCACTGAAATGGCATGCTATCCAATGCCTTTCACACTATGAAAAACCTTGCAGATTTTCAGTTCTAAGATTTGGTTACTGTACTTTATAACACAGTGAAAACCAGTTGTATACAACCAACAATATACATTATTTCTCCTGCATGTTGCTATCCTACTGAAAAAACAACAACAAAACAAAAACAACCTGTAAACAAACAACTAAATGTCTGCAACATAGAGCTGGCAGATCAATTCCCAGAGAAAATATCCAGCATCTGGTTTGGTCACTGGGTTGCAGAAAGGTATACCCCCAAACACAAAACATAGTGCTTCAGTGATACCAATTAGTCAGAAAAATCCATAACAGCTACTAGTTACCCATTCACAATTGTAATCAGTAACATAACTTTTGGATTACCCAAACTCGGTAACAAATCTGATTATTTTCCATTACTTTTAGATTACTTTAAAAAGCTAATTTATAACCAATTGAATGGCATATCAGGAAGTTTATTTCCATAATCTGGTTTTTAAACTAAATTAGAAGTCACTCAAATCTATGTCAGTAAGAGGTCATTATAGGTGGACACATAGCATGCGGTAGTGTACCAAAAGATGAGAGTAGGTCCAATAATGGCAATTGACAATACAATGTACAATAGTATGTACTGTTTATTTATTATTTAACAAATGCATGAAGCACATTTTGAAAATTTACCACCAAAAACTGCAGTTTGGGAATCATGACCCAATTTGGTAAGTCACTTATCAGTGACTAGATGACAGAGAAACCTAACACAATTTACTTTGTGTTATCTGAAGCAGTTATACAGAACATCTTACATTATTACTTCCAAATGTAAAGATTCTAAAACTAATCCTCAATTTTTTTCCTAAAGTAGCTGTAATCAGATCATTTTTCTTTCCTGTAATTTTAATCCAATCAGATTCCTTGTAATCAGTAACTCCCGCCCACCCTGCCAGCATGTGCACAAATAACTCAAAATAAGACGAGAATCAAGTAGACATTCAATATTACGGAGGGACTTTGTGTGTATATTTAAATTACGATGAATATTATAAAATCTCAAACGCATCACCTGATCTTTCCCATGTGCCACTATTTGAAACACAATGGACTCATGATTCTAGGGAAGGGAAACGTGAACCCAACTTGGGCAACCCAAACTGGCATGGAGGTGCCACGTTCGACCCACTCGTAGAGGACTGACCCGCCGGCTCACCTTCACCATGTCACCGTGGCTTATCACAACACTGATCAACGGCTGTATTAAGTTCGACTGCTCCAGACTGGTTCAATATTGATGAGGTGCTGAAAGCATCTGACAGACCCAGCCCTGCCCCTGTGAGGTCCAGACCCAGCCCCCTGCAGGGATAATAAAGGTCCCCATCCAGGGTGCTAGTGGTCAGGAACTGAATTGTCCCAATAATTACGCTTGCATACAATGGAGAGATGGACCTCTAAAAGTGCTGTTTTTCTTAGTTGGTAAAACATATATTGTATGTGTTGAAGTGACAACAGTCTATACTCTTGCCTCATATTCATTTTAAAATCATACTTTTATATGGATTAGTTTATAGCAGAAATAGCAACTTTGACTTTTTGGTCCCGATATTAACGGAGGGCACTGTATTTTGGGTCCAATCCACATCATGTTTGAAAAAATTCAGACAATCTGGGCTCAGCTTTGAGAAAATGACAAACATGTTCATAAGACAGGCTACATGGCTGAATAGAAGACCGAAAGCTGAGACATCGGTGTACATAAAGAATATCTAAAATAGTATTGATAAACAACGAGCCAAGTTAGTACCTAACCAATTATAATGAGCATATTCTCGTGTGTGTTCCACTATAAGAGAGCATCAAATATGGCATTTTGTCTCCGCTGACGTTGCTGCCTCTTGATTTTTAAGCATCCAACAACGAATGTGACAGAACATATTGTGTTTCTCACCGTAGTCGTCCGTCCTGGGCCGCCGCCCCTCCAGGGATCACCTTTGTAATAAAGATGCTGGGATCTTCACCGATGTGGGGGTTGTCTGTTCCCCCCGCAATACTGAAACCCAGCCCAGAGTTTCCCTGGAGAAACAGAGAATAATACATGAACCACCATTGCAGAATCAGCAACATCTTCTACATACCAGGGTACTCCAGAAGCATCATGGGGCATTTGAAATAATCTATTTGAAGGCCATTGTTACCTAAACATGAAAACACAAAGAATACAACCACAGTCAGAGTGCTACTACACTTCATACAACACCAAGTTGTAACCCATGTGTGTACATTAAAACATTTTGGTACTTTAAGACATTTACGGGGGCTATTTTTGTAAATTATTTTTATTGACAGGACATTAGAAAGCAAAGGCTATGGAGACTGTTTTGTAGAGGAAAACGGAGGAGAATGGAAAGACAGTTGACTGAGCTGGGGCTTGAGCCCCCGTCGCAATAATGTGGTCCAGAGTTAGGCAGTTAGAACACTTCCCCTAGCCTGGTCACATGTGTTTGTACAGTCTAGAACTTTCATCATGTTCGTTTTCATGCCACTGTTTAGGGTTGGTAAGATGGCACAAACAGGCTAAGCTTTCCAAGTGGCCAATGAGCCTCTAGATGAGTGGCAGAGTTGTGACATGAGGAAACAACAAAGCCAGACAGAGCAGTCAGGTCTGTTGTTGTCCTTAATAATCACTGTGGGAGCCCAGGGTAGGGGTAACCACAGGGACAGCCACACAGCTTGTGGAGAGAGATATTATTTATTTATTTGCGTTAATAATAATGTGCATTTCAGAGAGCACAGCTGAATTGGGTCACACGAAAGAAAAGAAATATGAAAATAACAACCAAAAAACATCACCAGGGGCTTATTGACGGGGATTAACCTGCAAGAGGGCACAAAGCAACAGAACGGGAAGAATGCTACAGACGTGGCTCTGCAACCAGAATAGAACTCCACTACTCCCTTCGTACTGGTTATATACTGTAAAGAGCAGGGTTCCAGACTTTAGTGGAACAGTCAAATGGAGTTTTCTAGAATGCATCAGACTTTAGTGGAACAGTTAAAGGGAGTGTTCTAGAATGCATCAGACTTTAGTGGAGCAGTCAAAGCGAATGTTCTAGAATGCATCAGCCTTCAGTGGAACAGTCAAATGGAGTGTTCTAGAATGTATCAGACTTTAGTGGAGCAGTCAAAGTGAGTGTTCTAGAATGTATCAGACGTTAGTGGAGCAGTCAAATAGATCCTCTAGAATGTGAGAGCTGGGTGATCAACACAGGACATCTGAGGAGAGAACACTGAGGATCAGATTCTGCTGACTTGTGCACAGTTTTGGGGTTAGTTCCATTTCCAATGCAGGTAGAGGAACTGCACAGTAATATACTAATTGAACAAAGTCTATGCCTTGACTTTCCTGAATAGAGGATGTGTGTTTGTTTTTTCCACTTTTTTAATCTTACTTAAAGGTTTTACTAAAACAGCCCTAGGGTTAATGGATAATGCTTTTTGTTTCTGATCATTAAATCACTATAATATTTAGTGTACCACCCCTTACTTCCATCACGTGCACAATCAGATGGCTTTGTCTAACTACAATGGATCTTGTCAAGTGTTACTGTAAAAAACTAACATGACAAACATTTTAACCATCTGCCAAATCTAACTGTAAAGTTGGGACCTTACCAGTGCTGGCGTGTGCTACAGCTAAGCATTTAACCATACCCTCAAAATATACTAAAATAGAATGATTATCAGAATCAGGTGTCATTGATTGCCTGGAGAAAGACTGCACCCATAATGACCTCCTCACACCCCACACTGATTTGATATCTACAACCTGGCCTCACCTTGCCTATGGTCAGGTACAAAAGAGACAGACCTTGCAAAGATGCAGCTCAATTAAGCTCTCAAATACACACACCAAACTAACGTTGAAAATGACACAGCTGGCATCGATAGTATCCATAATATCAACCTTTTCAATTCTGCTTTAAAGAAGAGGAGACTTGCTGCTTCCAGGACATAAACTTAAACCTTTGGTTCACTGGTCACTGTGGCAGGTCAATTAAAAATCTAACAGCCACTAAATTTATTTACCAGCCAACAGAATCCCCCAATATGTGAGAATGTGGGAGAATTTCTTGAATCAGACTAGACTTTAATAATCAAACCTATACACTAGCAGTTGGAATATAAACTCAAACAAATATTTTTTTATATACCAAACCTAATAACCTTAAACAAAACATTTAAATACCCCAGAAACAAGATCAAGATCAATCCTAATACAACTAAACATAAGAAATATGTTCAAGTCATCTACAGTAAATTCTTTATTTTGTATGATTTATTTCAAAACTTGCATATACTCATACTCCATTTCGACAAAGTATTTTTGTCCCAAAAAAGCAAGAGAAACACTTGAGCACAGGGCAATGAGCCCTGTGTGACCACGCACCAGCTTGGCTGGTGAAATAGATATGAATTCCTCCCAAGCAAGTATCTATCTGCATTTGGCAGATGGGGGTGTTAATCACACTTATGGCATTTATGCTAACCATTAGTGTGACACTCACACAAAACAGGCACCCATGCTGGGCCTACAAGACATGCACCATGTTTTCTACAGTCCCCAAGTCTGGAAGCGAGGAAGGACACAGTACAAAAGGCTGTGGCTACATGAAACTCTTCCAAATCCGGATCTAAACGTGCACTCCAGTGAATAGGGGGATGTCGGGCATAAAAGAGAAAGATAGTGCCCCTTACCCGTTCAAGCGTGATCTCCTCGTATTCATAATCTGCTTCAGTTCCGTTTACCTAGAATGAGGGCAAGAGAAATGACATTGGCTATATTAGAGTTTGTTAGTATGGTAGTGTTTATCTGAACGTACCAATTCTAACATTCTTTTAAATATCCAAAAAATAGACATTTCCTCTCCCCTACTGAGACATAGCCTCACTGTAACAGTTTGTTTTCAAGTTAGCAGATACATTCTAAAATAAAAAAGTCAAAATTTAAGTAAATTATTTTTATATTTCTCTTGTGTTTTGGATGGAGTGAGTGTTTTATATTGACTAGTTTTCAGCTGACTGAGCATGCGTACTGATAAACAACTTGGCCTTAATTGGACATGCATTTTTAAACTTAACACATTGCACAGCCAGAGGAGAAATTGTCACCCTGCTGAGTCTGGATCCTCTCTATGTTTCTTCTTGGGAAGCATATCAGTAGGAAGTATTTCCTAGTCACTGTGCTTCAAATTCATATTGTTGCTTTTGGGGTTCTAGGCTGGGTGTCTTTAAAAGCATTTTGTGACAACTGCTAGTAAAAAAAGGCTTTATAAATTAAATTTGATTGATTTATTTACTGTACAACACAACAGCTACAGTTTAATCAAAATTATTCAACCCCCATTGCAAACCAAGTTTATTATCCAGATGTACAGACTTTCAGCTGTTTGCAATTAATAAATCAAACAAAAGCAATTGATATAGCTCAACACAACTAATGCTTGAATAGGTTTCCCCAAATTCAACTGAAAATGCAACTGATAATGACTTCTCCAATCTCAAAATTATTAAACCCTTTCATATCAAGCATCTTTAGTCCTTAGTAGAGCACCCGTTTGCTGTTATGACCTGCTGCAAATGAGCTGCATACCCAGACAACAGCCTCTGGTAGAGTTACTAAGGAATCTTAGCCCATTCCTAATGAGCAATTACCTTCAGTAATATTCTTGGGTTTGCGTAATGCAACTGCCTTCTTCAGATCCCACCAGAGATTTTCTATGGGGTTCCAGTCTGGTTACTGTGATGGCCACTGTAGCATCTTCCAGGACTTCTTCTGCAACCAAGCCTTGGTGAAATTTGAGTTGTCCTTGGGATCAATGTCCTGTTGGAAGGTTTATTGTCACCCAAGTTTCAGCTTCATTTTCTCCTGGGATTTTCTGATACTTCAATGAATCCATCTTGCCTTCCACATGCTACAGGTTTCCTGTGCCAGAGGATGCAAAGCAGCCCCAGACATCACTGAGCCACCACCATGTTTGACTGTGGGCAGAGTGTTTTTTTCAGCGTTCCCTTTAATCTTCTTCCTCCTTCCTAATGCTGAAAAGTTCCAAGTTCTGTGGCTTCTTTATATGATTTTGAGCACATTGGAGCCAACATTTGTGTTTGTGGGTCAGTAGTGGTGTACATCTTGGAGTTCTGGTATGGAAACGTTCTGCCTTTAGTATGCGCCTTACTGTGCTTACTGAAACCTCAGTGCCGTCGTTCGAGGGCATTTCACAACCTGCTGTCTAAAATCTGTTCGCAGTCATTGATATCTTCCGTTTTCTTCCCTGTCCAAATAGTGTAATCACGATTCCCTTTACTTTGAACATGCAAACTATGCTTCCAATGGTGACTCTAGGTACATTTAGTGCCTTCACTATCGTTTTGTATATTGTTCCTTGTTTGTGAAGGGCAATGATCTCTTCTCTTAATGTTTTGGACCATTCTTTTGACTTTCTTTTGTCTCACATGCAGTCAAACATGACACTCAAACTTCTAGCCAGTGCACAGGTATTTCATGTGTTCTAGCTCAAGCACACCTGGTGCAACTAATGAAGCCTTTGATTGGTTGCACCTGGTGTGATTGAGTAAAGACCTGTTTTGCATATTTGTGTTATCTGAGGGATACAGTTGAATGATTCTGAGACTGGAGAAGTCATTATCAATTGCATTTTCAGTTGGATTTTGGGAAACCACTTAAAGCATTTTTTTTAGCTATTTCAATTGCTTTTATTTGATTTGTTTATTGCAAACAGCTGCCAGTCTGTACATTTTCACAATAAACCTGATTTGCAATGGGGGTTAAATCATTTTGATTACAACTGTAATTGTTCCAGTCAGATGGTGGAGTTCAAGACTACAGCTAAGTGTTCCAGTCAGATGGTGCAGTTCAAGACTACAGCTAAGTGTTCCAGTCAGATGGTACAGTTCAAGACTACAGCTAAGTGTTCCAGTCAGACGGTGACAGCCCTCAAGATTTAAGGAAGCAAGGAACTTCTCATTCATTTGTCTGGTCAGGGCAGTCTGTGTACTGTCTGTATTTTGTATTACTTTTAGTTGATGTTTTCAAACCCTGGATCCAATAACAAAAGTTCCTAATTGGTCCTAAAATGTACTTTTTGCAGTTCTCAACAAAGTTACATAGCGCAGGTTGAACTAGTAGAAAGGTCTAACATTGAATTCCATTTGTCCAGAAGTCCCCCAAATGTATACAAAGAATTAACTGCATTTGTTTGTGGCAAATGGTTCATGTGTAAAAAGTCAGTGACATATTGACTAGCCATTATTTTAGTTATCTTTCACAACCTCCCTCTCTAACGTTTCTAACATACACTGATCAAGCTGGGTGGAATGATCAGTAATGTTGCCAGAGCAGTTTCCTGTAAACACGATTGCTCGGTCAGCATGTCTGAAGCAATTGTGCGTGCACGTGCACAGAAGTTGTTTTTATTTCCTTGTGGGAAACTGAGGCCTAACCTAGACCCAGGAATCCCTCCTCTCAGCAGTCTTAAACCTTCCAAACTATAACTACCTACAAGGTGGGACTTTTGGGTTGGAAGAAGTTTTCAGATGGGCGGTCAAGTGAAGCAATGGCTTTTTAAAGTGTAGAGAGGTTAATTAGCCAAGGAGCATAAGCATTTTAAAAAGCAGACAGGTTCTCAAATCCATGGACTTTACATGGACTTGTAAAGTCCATGTATTTGAGAACCTGTCTGCTTTTCAAAATGCTTATGCTCCTTGGCTAATTAACCTACTAGACCAACTACCACAATCTTAGCTTAACATTCTCTAGAACTTCACGAGCTCTAGACCTTTTTAGATTACACAACTCAAAAACAGTTACCCTTGAACTCTTCACTCTTTTTACACGTTCAGGCTGTTGTGCCAAATCGATACTTTCTCTACACTTTAAAAAGCCATTGCTTCACTTGACCGCCCATCTGAAAACTTCTTCCAACCCAAAAGTCCCACCTTGTAAACTGTTCATTGCTTACGAAGGGGAAAAAAAACCAACGATATGACTTCCTACTGAAACAAACATAGCAGTCACATTGCGCGGCAATTTCAAAGGGGTGATCACGTGATTGGAGTACTCTTTTAGAACAAGCTGTCAAGCACATCAGTTCTATTTCATGATCTTACAAATAATCTTCATCAAATTTTTTACATCTGAAATGGAACACACTTTCAACTGTCTACAAATGCATCATAGCTAATTTACAATGTACACTTTTCGTTCCTCACACACAAATTTTCCCAACACATCATGTTGCCAGCAGTCAGGGTTTAGAACATCCCAGATCTGTCTGAGACAGAGCTGTTGCTGAGGCAGCATCTCCACTGGGTGTGGCAGCAACAGTCAGACAGTCAACGGCAGTAATAGAACAAAGACTGATTTTGGGGGTTGCAACATTTCAGTAAATAATCAAATTCCCTGGTTGTTGCATATTCAGTTATGGTGTGTTTACATTTTTATTTATTACATTAAGCTACTATATCCCATAGACATAATTGCCACTATTGTATTTAATCTTAACACCTGGATTTCCCTCAGGGGTTAATTTCTTATTTTTTTACTCCTTGTAGCTGATCCATTGAAGTCTGGTATATTTGGCTGTCATTTCATTATTTCTTCTCATTTTGAAGTTGAATTATGAAGAATTAAACCACATTTAAATAACACTAAACGCAGTAGTATTATAGTAATATTTGATAATTCCAGTCAAAAGAGTTAATGTTTCAATAATCATTTAATAGTTATGCATTTTGTGCAAATAGAGAAAACATTGTTTTTCAATAGACCTGATATTGCCTGATATCATACAATTATTCACGGAATGGCTACACGTGCATTTGTGGCTTTGCAGATGTAATATTTGCTGCGTTGGCAATGAAAATGTTCAATGAAAGCAGACTTTCCAGCCTTATTCCCGAGGTAACACTTTGGTGAAGAGGACCCCATTATACGGGAATATGACTGGTCTCAAATGGCAACTACAATCATACCAAATTTCATATGAAAATTGGTTCTTTTACAAATCTGGAAAAAATTAAAAGACCACTGCAAAATCTCATTTTAATGGGTTTGGTTAAAATAAACATTTCTGTTTTATTCCATAAACTACTACAACATTAAAAATAAAAAAGCAATTATTTGCAGAAAATAACAAAATAACAAAAGATGCAGTGTTGTCAGACCTCGATCAATGCAAAGAAAAAATAAGTTAATATACATTTTTAAACAACACAATATTAATGTGGTCATTTAAGAAGTTTTTTAATCAATATTTCGTGGAATAACCCTGATTTTCAATCACGGTAAATATTTTTTTGTGATTTTCCCCAATACTTCTCCGCTCCGAATTCCATCTAATCCTGGCTTGTCGGAAGCTCTGCAACTCCCTGAACAGATCTATGGGATGGCGAAGGGCAGGCACAGTATGGTTACATTTGCCAACTATACTTCAGCGATTTAAACCACAGGTAACCGATCTGGACACAAGGAATCGCTGGAGACAGATCGGAGACAAATCAGATTATCTATCCTGCCATGTCTAACCCAAATCCCGGGCAGCGCTATGCCAATTTGCGCTGCCTCATGCAGGAGGCCTGGTGAAACTCAGAGAACCCATAGTCAGGATCGAACCCGTGACTATCAAGCACCATTCACATAATATTTATTTATTTTTTACATTTTAGTCATTTAGCAGACGCTCTTATCCAGAACGACTTACATTAAGTAAAGGAACATCCCCTGGAGCAACTTAGGGTAAAGTGTCTTTGTCTTGTTCAAGGAGACAACAACATTTGGAGTTGGTAATCGACAGAGGTGGGTAGTAACGACTTACATTTGCCCTCGTTACATTTACTTGAGTAAAGTTTTTCGGTAACTTTTTAGAGTACATTTACAGATGGGTACTTTTACTCTTACTCTTACTTATTTCATTTTCATCTATCAAATAACTCAAGGACACAGACATGTTTTGGTAGTGAAAGGAGGTTCATTGGATTAACACAAAAATTTGTAATATGCATCAAAACGAAAATAGACAGGTGCATAAATTTGGGTGCATCCAATCATTTAAGGTGGCCAATTGCAAATTGTTCTCTGTAACTCTCTGAAGAGTGGCAACATGGGGGCCTCAAAACAACTCTCAAATGACCTGAAAGCAAAGATCGTAAGCAGAACAATTACACTTTCAAGGAGAGTTATGTGAAAGCTCTCCAAGTAGTCTGAAATTCAGGGTTTTTGCTTCTTATCAATCAGATCGAAAGTAACTAGTAACTAACTACATGAGTACATTTTCATCAAATACTTTCTTACTCTTACTCAAGTAACTTTTACGGTTGCTACTTTTTACTTTTACTTGAGTAAATATTTCCATAAGTACTTGTACTTTTACTTGCGTACAGATTTTGGCTACTCTACCCACCTCTGGTAATCGAACTGACAACCTTCCCGACTACAAATCTGACTCCCTAACCACAGCCTGTTTTTTCAAACGGGCACTGCAATGTATTGTGTTTTGCCTTTATCATTTGGCTTGCAAGCGAAGTACTTCCATATTTTACAATAGAGGCCGACCGATTTATCGGCCGATATTAGGCATTTTCCAAACTATCGGTATCAGCAGTCATGGCCGATAAATTAATATTTTTAATAATGTAAAGCACTTTGAGCTGCATTCCTTGTATGAAAGCTGCTATATAAATAAAGGTTTATTATTATTATTATTTATTAATATTAAAATTACATATTATACCTCATATACTGTATATAGTTCATATTTTGCTGTTGTAATTTATCAGAACTTATAAAGTTCAAAGTTATATTTCTTGTTCAAAGTTATATTTATGAAGCTATTAAGTCTATTAATACTGGTAACTTAGATGTTTTTTGTTGTTGTTGTGTTTTTGTTCAAATTACTTTAAGTTTCATATATTAAGTTTGTATTTTCATACATTTTATTTATCAGAACTTTAATATATTTTGATGTTCCTCTGTTCTTTAGCGACAATAAAACAAACAAGTTTATTTTTAAACTGCATTATCATATTATTAACCTCTTAAGCCTCACCCCCGATTTGTAAAATTCAGCCTAAAAATCATACCTAAAGTTAAACTCTTGTTACACTGGACCTGAGGCAAGGACAGACATATGGTTGATATGTTTTTAAAGACTTTGACATTTTTGTATATCTAAAATTAATTTCAAATATACACAGTGAATATGGCACAAGATGAAATAAAGAAAATGCATAATTATTTTCTGTTTTAAGTTTTCTACATCCTCTTTGAAAGAACCCTACAAAGCCATATATTAAGATAGGATGATGAATCCAATTCAAATCATGTTGGTAAGGGGCTGGCCACGTAAGTCTAACATTTTAGAGTGATTGAGTGAACAGCCAATGTGCTGTAGCTTTGTTCGTGAAACTATATTTTTAGAAAAAATGCACCGTGATGACGTTTACATCCGGGTCCTGAGACGAACAACACATTTCTTTCGTAAATTCTCAATCAATCTTCAGGTAAAATTGTTAATCTTGCACATTTTTAAGATCTATGTTTCATAAGGATGACGTATATGCCTGAATTGCTAAGCTTCTGGACCCTTTTCACATTCGTCTTTTGTTCAGAAGTGCAGGCCAAATACACTAAGTTTTTCATTTATTTATGAATACATTCAGTAACTGTCCGGTAAGAAAATGCAATTTTCACATTCAAGATGGATTTTACCTGGGGAAACTATGCTTTATGTCATTACTGGGACCCTTTGATGACCAAAAAGAAGGATTTTATGACTAAAAGTTGAACATAAGTGAAGTGTAATTGTTTTCAAGTTTCCTTTGTTTCTAGTTTGACATTCCATTTAATTTGAGGCACGTGTACAAGGCACATAGCGCACATTATGAGGGGAAATTATTATTTTTGTTATAGCAACTATAAAATTTTGACATTGGCTACATTCCTGAGTGTCTAAGCTTTCTGTAGATATATAACATGTATATATAACCTAGAAATAGGACTTGTGAACTGTGATTGTAGTCCAGTTTTTGGGGGTGGTGGGGGGCAACATCTCCCGTGGGCATCCTACTGCTCCCTAAGTGGTTAAGTGAGTACTCATAAATAACTACAAAGAACTAATGTTAGGGAAATCTGTTCAAGTTTTGTTAGTCGTTTCT
>JACXGM010008491.1:0-28844 GCA_016801145.1 Umbra pygmaea | reverse complement strand
ACATAGAAAGGATCAGACACATGGTTATGCACACATTTATACACACTTGATAAATAAGCCCCCTGGTGTGCAGTCTTATTCTTGTAGCTACTGCTGGCTCACATCCCGTACAGTAGCATTTGCTTCAGTAGATTGCCAGGTAGTGAATTACTGCACCAAGAAAACCTTTATCCGAAAATGGCCTCTATCTAAAAGCTAGCAACAATGTGGCTAGCGTTTTTTTTAGTATTTAGTTTGCGGTCATGTTTTTGTAATGTATTCCTGCAGTAATATGTGCAATAATGTAAATCACAGCAACGGACTTATTAAAATGTTTCAATACTGGTGCTACAACCACAATACTGCTGGCTCATTTTTGAATTGTATCATTAAAACCTGCTCTTCAATGTCAGAATTTTTTATGGGTTAACTTTTAGGTCAGATTCAATTAGACCTCTTTAAGCATGAATGGTTTAATTCAAGTCACGCCACTGGTAACTATTGTAATGAGGACAGTATTTTTTAAGCCAAACTTCGTTCTGAATATTTGGGAGATTTCAGGAAGATCAGTGCTGTCCAGTGTCAATTGATGTTAGACAATGGTGATATACATAATAGATCAAATCACGAATTTGATGACATCATGACAAAACAAAGTTTTCGAAATATTGACTCACAAAGCAGCTCAATAATTTGTATTCACTTTCTGCATTAATTTCTCAGCAAATGGACATTGATGCATTGTTTGTCAACCTTCGAGTTGAGGCTGTCTACGTGAAAGAGAATTTCAACATCCATTGGGTGTGCCAGTCTGGGATCAGAGACAACATGGACCGCGTGGTGGAAGAATATAAGCGCACCAGGGACCTGCTGGTAAGTAACTTGCAATTGTAGCAGGCTAGTCACCCATATTTGTAGTTTGAAGTACATTGAAGTTATGTTTTTAATTAAGGAATATAACCGACAATGCCCATTGTGTCTTACCAAATGTCCATCTGAATAGAAAGTATGTGTAAAATATGCAGTAGGACTAGGGTCAACCACTGCAAAACCTTTACTTATATATATAATCTGTGAAATGAACATGCCATTTTTATTTTGTTGAACAAGTGCTGTCCAGGTAACATTAAATAGCATATGGTTACATCTGTATTAGTCATTCTAGTCATTCTTCCACAAATCCTTTTCTGTTTTTCACCTATCCTTACCCATATTAGTAAAAGCCTGAATCTTGCCAGTTCTGCTTCTGTGTCTTTGTTTTAAGTCTAATGTTCTATGCTTTTGGAACATTTGTATCAGTTACATTGTCTGCCAAATGATTTGTATAATGTGTATCTTTGTTAAACACAGGCCTCGGATATGACTTAGTATTAGCAGAGCCTCTCAGAAAGGAACAGTGTATGGCTTTGTGTTTAGCATTTACAATGTAAACTCTGCTCATCTCTAGCTCAAACCATTCTAAACAAAACATTAGTATTTTACTACAGCTTCCCTGTAGTGCAGAGTAAACCTCTTAAAGGTCCATTCTTTGACTTAAATGTTTGCATAATGTCCAAGGCCCCGCATTTTAATCTGGATGTGTAGTATACACCGATCAGCCATCACATTATGACCACCTGCCTAATATTTTGTAGGTCCCCCTTTTGCCGGCAAAAACCGCAGCCCCAAATGCAACAAACTGCAATGCACTGTGTGTTCTGACACCTTTCTATTAGAACCAGCATTAACTTTTTCAGCAATTTGAGTTACAGTAGCTTGTCTGTTTTATCAGACCACATGAGCCAGCCTTTGCTCTCTACATGCATCAATGAGCCTTGGCCACCCTTTTGCCGTTTCACTACTTTTCCTTCCTTGGACCACTTTTGATAGGTACTGATTGTAATGTATCTTTGTTCAGTGACTGAGATGTTGTGAACTTCACACTCTGGTGCTTTATTCTGCTTCTTTCAACTTCAGTCAAATACAAATACAACTCACAGGGGTACCGTGGCTTAGAAAGAAAATTACTAGTAAAGTCACATTTCTGAATAGCACTCAGAGCGCCACACCAATACATTACACACTGACCACTGCAGACTTGTCAAACTCACTCAAATCCTTACGTTTGGCCATTTTTCATGCTTTTAACCAGTGTTGGGTAAAGTTACTTTTAGGATTACTTTTCAGTTACTTGTTGAGTTCAAAAGTTTTGGGAAGTCCCTAATTAAGACAAAATTATCAGGTAAACAGAGTTCATATCTTACTGGTGAACATGATTGATATTTTATTTACTCTTTCTATTTGTTTTATAGGTCACTGTTAAACGTACAGTATTAGTTTTTGGCCGCTAGGGGTCTCTCAATAAAAACAATAGCAAAAGATGTACTTGGATGACGTCAGGAAGTAGCATGGGATCATGGGTTTTGTTATCATTGTCAATGAGAACCTTCCAATCTAGCGTCTCCGGCAGAAAGAATGTTCACTGACAAAATAATGTATTGTTAAAAATATTATAACTTTATTCACATTATGTTTGGTGGTTCTCTGGAACTTAGAGCAACTAGAGCAGTCAAAGGTTATATGAAGCCATTGACGAAAGACAAAATGACAAAATGTCTTCGAATTATATTACAAATTTCTCTGGGTTTTAAAGTTGGTGGACACATTTAGGATAATGTAAGTACACAACTAAGAAATATATATAATATAGGTATAGTGATGTTAGCTTTTTAATGCAAAGTATGTCTTTTGTTACTTGAAAAGTAATCGTAAAAGTAACTTTACCCAACACTGCTTTTAACACATCGACTTTGAGGAGGAAATAAAAAGCTGGAAAATTTGGCAAGAATTAGGATTTCAGCGACTTTGACAAGGGCCAAATTGTGTTGGCTAGACAACTGGGTCAGAGCATCTCCAAAACTACAGCTCTTGTGGGGTGTTCCGGGTCTACAGTGGTCAGTGCCTATGAAAAGTGGTCCAAGGAAGGAAAAGCGGACTTCTCCAGTCTCAATATTTGTTAACCCTACAACAGCACAAATATGAAAAACAGGTGTTGTCTCAAGCACACCTGATGCAACTAATCAAGGGCTTCATTAGTTGCACCGGGTGTGCTTGAGCTGGAACACATGAAATACCTGAACTGGCTAGGGGTTTGTTGAGTGTCATGTTTGATTTTGTGTGGAAAAATATGGCTAAGTCAAAAGAATGGTACAGAAAGTTAAGAGAAGAGATCATCGCCCTTCATGAACAAGGAACAGGATACAAAAAGATAGTGAAGGCACTAAATGTTCCTGAATTTCGCAAGTTCAAAGTTAAGGGAATGGTGCTTACATTACCTGGACATGACAGAATAAGGAACATTTGAAATTGTAACAAAAATAGTGTTCACAATACTATACAATAATAACCTTTGCAACACCATTTGTGGTAAATTTCCTTGTGTTAAAAGGTCTGTATTCGTTATTATAAACATCCACTTCAAAAGAGTGTGTAAACATGGTTGATAGAGAGGGCAGTTAAACCCACATTTCGTTTGCACTTGCTTCAACTATTTTAGCCTTGTGTGCCCCCAGAATATTAATGACGGTCACAGTACAAGACAGATTTTTTTAGTTAGCACTACGCATTAACTGTAAATATTGTACAGGCTATAAGCACAGAGGTTGATTTTAGCATGTAATAATAGCAATCTGCATATTAGACAGACCTTGTGCGATAAAAGTTATATAAGTGTCTTTATAAGTGAATAGATTATTTGCAAGCTTATGTATTTGCAAAAGCAACTACTTCATCGATTTGAATAGTCTTATTAATAAATGCAACCTTGAACATAAACCTGTTGTAATTTTTAAATGTATGGCCCTAATGTATCAAGTAAATGTTCTGTCTTTCCCCTAGCCCATACGAGTTTGTGTTCTGGGTCCTCCAGCTGTGGGCAAGAGCACAGTCTCTGAGAGGATCTGTAAACACTACAAACTGCACCACATCCATCTCCAGGAAGCCATCAGCGAGGCCCTTGCGCACCTGGTCAGTTTCCATTCAGTAGAAAAATCAGGGCTTTATCACTACTGGTTCCCTGCTCCCTTTATGGTGCACTACATTTAACCAGTAGCCAAATGCCTAATGGGCCTATGTTCAACAAGTAGGGCACATAGAAATAAAACATTTGCAATTCAACCTAGTGATCCAGCTGCTCTGTGCCGAATTGTGCCTTTTCAAGAAGATCCACACAGCAGCGACTAACTCCCCTACACTCCTGCATTCCAGGAATCTGCCAGTAAGACGGAGGACCCAGAGACCGAAGCTGAGGATTCTGCCATGCCGTCCGAATTCCTGGAGACTCTAAAGGAGAACATGGAACAAAATGAAGGTACAGAACACTGTTGTGTGTTGCTTTGGTTCTTTATGCTAACACAGTGAGGGTCCTCTGTCTATTTTGCATTATTCAACAAGGTCGACTGGATGACCAGTATGTGATCCGAATCCTGAGAGACAAGATGAAGTCAAAGCCTTGCTGGAACCAGGGTTTTGTCCTGGACGGCTTCCCTAAGACTTATGAGCAGGCCAAGAACCTGTTCTATGGTGAGACGGACCTGCATCTTGACTACTGGATTTAAATTCTTTGTTATAATCTCTGCCTCCCAACTTTTGACCAGTTACCCTATTTTCTAAATACTGCCCTCTTTTCAACCAAAGCCCTATGAGCAAATCTAGTGTGCTATATTAGATAATAAAGTGCTATTTGGAACAGACACAGAGTATACTTTCAGATCACACTGATTGAAACCATTTCTTTTTTTAGCTGATGACGACGAACCAGAGGATACGAGTTCAAAGATCCCGCCGTTTAACAAAAACATTATTCCAGGTCTGATGAATGTGGAAATCCCAATATTAAATGATTAATGTCTATACCAAGCAAAATAGTTTAAGACACAGAAATGACACACATCATTTGAAATCTTTCATAACAATATGCCTTAAGTGTTTTCCTTACATTGGAAACCCAGAACCATAATTCCATTACCAATTAGCACTTTAAAAATATACAATTGTTCTCTCTATGCTGAAGAGTTTGTGTTCTTCCTGGATGCTTCTGATGAGTTCCTGAAGAACCGTGTTATGAACCTCCCAGAGAGCCTTGTGCAGGGAACCTCCTATTCCCAAGACCAGTTCCCGCTTCGCATCACAAGCTTCCGTAAGAGAAACCTGGAGGATGAGAACGTTCTCAACTACTTTGAAGAGCTGGATATTCACATGGAGCATATTGGTAAATTCAAAGGAAACAAACATATGGATCAGTTGAGCGTAGTACCCATAGCAATAAACCACTTCTTTTATTTTACAGTACAGCTACTATAAACTAAATTATAGCATCATTGGCCAAGTCCTGCTAATTAAACTGTAATTTATTTACTGTGAAATTACTGTAATACATTTTACAGTACAAGATATTTAAATGTAATTTAATTACAGTATCAAGCAGGGATGGACTGGGACAAAAATTTGTCCCAGGACTTTGGATGGAGCAGCCGGCGTGGGGGGGGGGGTTGTGGCACGCGCGTGCTGTATCATTCGCTCCCCATGTTCGTCATTCACTCTGGGTTTCTCCTCATCTAAATTTAGTGGAACTCTCTCTCTCTCAATTTGACGGCTGTGCCAGAGCGCAGTTTAGCGGATGCAACAGCCAGTCCATTTCAGCCTACTGTCACTTGTTTTAATACGTCCAGGACTGTAACTGGCCGACTGGCCGTCAAGTAAAATATGACGGCCCGGAATGGACCGGCTGTTCTGGAAAACTATCTATCCTCCCGATGGCCAGTCTGTCCCTGGTATCAAGTCAGTCATGTCCCTTACATGTCACTTAATGTAATCTATATTTTATGGTACCTAGTTTTATTTGCATATATCCAAGCATGTCTTTTAAGTACATGTGAGAGATACATATCCATGAGTGTTTTTGTTAGTGACAGAGACATGATTGCTGCAGTCAATAATTATCAGTTATGAGTGATGGTAAATCAAGGTTTTTCACATTTTACACCATTGTGTTGATTGACTTGATGGCTGAGACTTGATGGCTGACTGATTCCAAACAAACTGGCTGATTATAGTTGAGATCAAATTACATTTTTTAAGTCCTAAGACTGAATTCAACCAAAATTACAAAATTGCTAACAGTTAATACAATGAACAGTAGTCTACTGTATTTAGTATTTACAATGTGGTATTGGTGAAATTACTATAAATCACAGATTAAATTACAAAAAAGCTAAGTGTAGATCTTCATCTCCAGCTATGTGTGGACTATATAATGTAGTCGTCTTCATTTCATGATTTTATTGTTTAATAAAGCCTAATTTGACTAATTACTAGTCTCCTCGGGAGATATATATTTTTTAAAGAAACCTAATGTGTTGGCCATGGTTAAGGTGAAATGCTTTTGTTCTTGTCCTTATTTTGACAGTTCATTAAAAATGATGATTTCATACATAATCAAGCTCTATAGTTTGTTTTATTATTGTTTTATTAAGCTCATTCCATTAGAATTAGTTTAATGGTAGTACATTTTCCAGTTTTTTTATGCATTTGTTTTTTACAGTGCAAGTACGATAAAAATCGGACACCTTTTCCTCAATTACCTCACCTACAACCACGTTAGTTTTGAGCCGGTTCTAACTGTTCAAGGTGATACTGTTCTCGGCCGGCTAAATGATAAATGCATATTTATTAGCAAAACAAAGTCAGATTTGTTTGAGGGAGATTTAGCTTTTTTTTTTTCGAAGGGGCAATGGAAAATGTGGGTAATATGATATTTAATCTTTAAGTAATAATACATGCTATTTATTGTTAGAGGTCACTGGCGGTGGGGACGAGGAGAAACTGTTAGTGACAGAAAGGGTTGTCAAGACAGTGGGGAAGCCAAAGAACTATGGCCCCACCAGCCAGGAGCTGGAAGAGGAGGAGAGAAGGAACGCAGACCGCCGTCTGAGAAAGGAGGCCAGGGAGAGGGCTGACACTGAGAGGATGGAGGCAGACGAGGCCAAGCAGAGGGCAGCTCGCTGGGAGGAGTGGGTCAGCCCATAATCATTTTCTTACCAGCAGCTTTCCTAAATGAAAATGCCCATTGAAATTTCTATCTTAAACTGTATTGATTTGTTTCCCCCCCTCAACACAGACCCTGTGATGGTGCTTTAGTTACCTCATCCCCAGGTTCTGTTGTGCACAAGCACATAACAGCCTGGGATACTTTCCACTTTTTTATATATTTTAAATGTAATGAATAATGACACTGTGGGGCATGGTTACTAAAGAAATTACCATGTTAGCCAAAACATTCAAATGGCAGCATCTTAAAAAAAGATTCCTTCTTACTAATATCATTCCCAGACAGTTATTACTACTTAACGACTACTATAACAATCTAATGCCATGGCCTTAGTGAAAATAAAGACAACACCATTACACTCTGCTTTCGATGTGTCAAGCTTGAGGGTAAACTGATTGATGTGCCGAAATCGAACGATATCCTGCTAGTCTACGGAAGGCCACGTTTAAAGCGGAAGTCCACCAGACTCTCCGTGACTTGGGCGGAAGTATCTGGGAATGAGATTATTGTTTCAGAAGCAGGCCTCTTATTTTCTTGTCCCTGTTTACAGAGTAAATGTTTGGAGGAGGTAAAGAAGCAGGAGCATGATCTCCTGGAGGCCCAGTCTGTACCCCTGAGGGACTATCTGATGAAGAACGTCATGCCCACTCTCACCCAGGGCCTCATTGAGTGCTGCAAGACCAGGCCCAAAGATCCTGTTGACTTTCTGGTGAGATCATCTCTGCTATTTCAGAGAAATATGTTTATTTAGGAGAAAATTGTCTTATTTAGAGTGAATTCAAATCTGTGCACTATTGTTTGTAGCAAAGACCGTACCACAGCATTATATATGGAAATCTAAATGGAGATGCAAAATATGTCCACATTTGTCAATATATTATAGTTTTTTACTGTCGCTAGGACACATTTCTCAATACTTAGGTCACTTTTTCTTCACACAGTGAGCACAACAGAAGTATATGTGGTCTAAACTTTGGATCATTTATCAATGCTTTGGCACAAAATGCATTCAATGACCACATCTTTCAAATTACATTAATTAGTTTCCCACTTCGACAGAACAACCGCCAAAACTCTGTGTACCTACAGGCCAATTTGGACATGCTTACATACTGTTTTCAAAACTGTTAAACTGAAGTTCAAAACAATAACATAATACAACATTGAATAAGACAGCAATTTGCTACATTTCTACAATAATATTGTAATGAAATATATTTCAAATCTAAAAATGAAATGCTATAAAAACAGTTGGACAATTGGACCAACCGCAGCTGATTCTAATTGTAGCTGAACATCTGAACACAATTTCATTACAAAAGGAGACAACTTCAGAATAGTTTTATATTGTGATGTAAACATGGACCCAGACAGAGAGAGAAGTAGCTGAAAGAGGGAGAAGAGTGGCTGAAACGGGGCGAGGAATACGTATGCGTGGTGGAAGAAGAATAAGAGGAAGACCGAGAGCTGTAGTCTCAGATTTGATCAGAGCTACTGTAATTGATCATGTAATAAATCATGGTCTCTCACTGAGAGAGGCTGTTCTGAGAGTGCAACCAAATCTGCAATGTTCAACAGTGGCATCTGTTGTTAGAGTTTTCTGTCAAACCAACTTGTAAGGTAACTTGTATTCTGCAATGGCATTGACTGAGCTGCACATCACAGAAGTAAATAGAGCAAAGCCTCCAAAACCACTTGTGTGTAATTGCTTTTGCATTTCTGCTTAGGACTCAACGGTTACCTCACACAGGTGGGAGGGGTAGGATGTTCACTGATGTGCAGGAAACTGGCATTGTTGATATGGTCATCAGAAACAATGGCATTAAACTCACTGAGATTCGAGACCAAGTCTTGGCAGACAACGTTACTTTTGCAAATATTCACAGTGTAAGCATAACAACTATTTGTAGAGTCCTGACAAAAAATCAGGTCAGGATGAAGCAGTTGTACACTGTGCCTTTTGAGAGGAACTCTGAACATGTCAAGCAACTCTGGAAACAATATGTCCAGGTAGGATAACAATAAAATACAGAACTGTTTTTGAACAAAACCAAACACACACAAATAAATATTTTTAGGTAATTAGGTACTAATGTAATACCCTAACTAATATGTTGCCTTGTGGATTTACTTTAGTTAGTCATGGGGATTGAAGGCAGGCATACACCCCACATTTTCATTTTTGTGGATGAGTTGGGTTTCAACCTGGCCAAAACACGGCGACGAAGAAGAAATGTGATTGGGAAGAGAGCCACAGTGGATCCCGGGGTGCCAACATCACAATGTGTGCAGCAATATCCACTGATGGACTGCTGTTACACAAACCACTGATTGGGCCGTTCAACACTGAGCGTATCCTTGCGTTCCTGCATGATCTCAAAGGAAGGGTTGTGCTAGGTGAGGAAAGGGATGCAGAGGGAAGAAATCAGCCCAGATTTTTAATTGTATGGAACAATGTGTCATTTCACCACTCCTGTGCAGTCACCGAGTGGTTTGCAGCCCATCCTCCCACCTTCTCTCCATTCCTCAACTCCATACAGGAATTATTTTCCTCATGGAGGTGGAAGGTTTATGACCACCATCCACATGAGCAAATTTCCCTTCTGGATTTAATGAATGCTGGATGCCTGGACATATCAGCAGAAGATTGCTAGGGATGGATCAGGCATGCCAGAAGGTTCTTTCCTATGTGTATTGCCCTAGGATGACATAAGATGTGATGTGGATGAGATCCTGTGGCCAAATGCAGAAGACCGAGTTGATTAGCATTCCTATTGTATCTGTTTTGGTGGATGGTGTGTATACAAAATCTTGTATTTTGGTATTACTCCATTTTGCAAAACAAAAAACAACGTATATTGAAGCATACTGCATCATGTCTGATTCATTCCAGTAACAGATATTGCAGTGAATTCTAAACAAAAGCGTCCTTGTTTTACAGAAGAAAACATTGTATAATGCTACCTGTTGTTAAGTGTTTTTCAGGTAATTGTTTTATGGGTGACAAAGTGTGTTTGTTGGTTGTCAAAATTTGCTAGTGTTACGGAAGAATGTGTTGATTTGAGACATGCATGAAGTGATTTGGTAGTTTAAGTGCATTTTGAATGTGAAATTAATTGCTAAGCCAAGCTGAAAGTTGGTTAGGAGAACTGTTTGAAGAGCTTTGAAAAAGTGACTTAAGTATTGAGAAATGTGTCCTAGCTACTGTACCAAAACTGTAAGAGATTGCAGAGCCCATGCAGCTATATTTCAATAAACGTTGATGAAGCTAACGCTTTTAATTTGACAGCAATGATCTATTGTTATTAGGTATTTAAATGTTTTTTTTTCTATTTCAGGCAGAATATTTGTTCAAGAATAATCCCCAAGCGGAGTAAAATGGCACTTTGCGATTCATCAGATTATCACCTTTGGCAATTAAAAAATGAAATTAGAAAAAGCCTCTTCTTACAAAAACTGTTTAGATTGATGAATATCTATCATTTGTCTATGTTCCTAAATCAATTTAATTAATAATTTATTTCAATCATCATGCAGCTCGCTCACTCAGGAAGAGCAGGGTCAAGCTAGCGCGAGTGCTACATGAATGGGTTATATGTGTTTGTCTTGACTAATGCGCAAGATAGAGGTTTCAAAATGAATGTGTATCTGTGTGAAAAACAAATGCTCTTTCACAAAGGAAACCCAAAAACAGGGAAGCCCAATTGCTTTTGGTGCATAACATATATATTTTGTATTTAAAAAAAAGTCAGTTGCATGGTTTCAAACTTACCTTTTCTGACAACTCAGTTAACAAGGAGGAAATGCCAACTCACACACTTTTTCCTGATTGCAGTCTAGTGAGAGGGTGCATTCAAATTGTTAAAAAGAAATGCAGAGGAGATAAAGAAGCATTATGTTGTGTTTATAAAATATTGAAGTAGAAAAAGAAGTCTGCATTTTTTGATAAATGGAATGCGTCCTATCACCAACACTGCGGCGAAGAAGAAGCACGCAAGCTAGCGTCTGCGCCTTATTGGCAGAGTTGTCAGAAAAGGCATGTTTGAAGCCATGCAACTGACATTTTATTTGACAAAATGTATAATGTACAAAAAGCAATTGGGCTGTCTGATTTTGGGTTTTACTTTTTGAAAGAATATTCATGCAAATACTAATAATTTCACAAACTTCCATCTAACGCATATAGTCGGGACATAGCCATATAATCTATTGACGTAGCACTCGTTTTAGCTCAACCCTGCTCTCCCTGAGTGAGAGAGCTACCTGATGAGAACGTCAAACAATTACTTCAAGCGATTTAGAAACATAGACAAATTATAGGTATTCAACATTGTTCCCCTTTAATTACATGTATGGTGGATTCCAATGCATTTTCTTGTTTTATTTTGTAGATGATTTTATGAATAATGTAAACATTTTTGTGACTTTAAATAAAAGTTAATATCTAACCAAACAGGGAAAGCTTATTTGATTTTGAGTGCAGTCAATACCGTAACATTTTAAGTGGCCTCCTATTTCATGCTGTGACTTTGATTAGGTTGATTAGTAAATGTGTCGTTCTCTGCCCTGCTTTATTAACACGCAGTTTTGTTTGTGTTGTTTTCTGCAGACCATTACTTAAAAGCCCTGAGAATGGGATGAAAGCCTGACTGAAGCCAACAGCTAATTAACATGTTAATTGGCGTAATGAACTTGGGTGTGCTTGGTAACTAAAAAGTAGACCCAGTCGGGTTGTAATGACTTTGATTTGGCTTGTGATTTCAAAGGATAAATGTTACAGCTAATTGCGTCACTCTCTCATGTTTCCACTTGCAGCTCTAAGTGTATATAATTGGTTGCACTGGAACTCCAAATTATTTCATTGTACATGCTTAATCACCATATTGGGAAATTACTTTGTTTGAAAACATGGATGCGCAATCCACAACACAATTTAAGCTGTGTTGTTATATTTTCCTGAGGTACAAAGTATGAGGCCAAAAATGACCCCCCTCCTATCCAAAAATGAACAAGATATACTTGTTTTTCTGCTTTTCTAAACTGACAATATGATCGTCACTGGTGCAAATGGTGGTTGACATCTACTTCCACACTGCACTTGTTTTGGGCGATGGAGAGGAGAGAACAGTTGAAAAAGTAGAGGTTTTGTAACAGTGCAAAGAAACCGCAGTTTTTTAATTTGGCCTTGTTTCTTTCCTGAATTTGATGATATTCAATTCATAGTCAAGGGCATTGCAGCAACTTTCAAAAGATCGTCAATGTGAAGATATGTCTTCATAAGCACACCCAGTGCCCTACTGATTCTTATTCCACTACTTGCACAACCACGCAGTCTATGCCAGAATCCTTACCTGCCAGAAGGACACACTCACTGGCCATTTCATTTACTGCCCCCTGGCAAATTCAAGTTATACCACCCTTGGGCTAAACCGAGAGAAGGATTCAGCCCTGGTTTCCCAGTGACCAGGGAGTGACTTCGCTTAGACATTATTATTTGGTGGGATTTTTACCAATTGTTCTCCGCTCCTAATTTCTCGTCTTAAGCCTGGTCTCATCTAGTCGGCAATACATCAAGAGGTGCCTTATATTGTACAATTTATATTGGACCTTTTGTTGAAATTTACAAAGTTTTATACACATGTCTAAGGCTATTGAAGACAAGCTGTTGACATCAACACCGCTCAGTAAATGTAATAAAAAAAATATTAAAAACAGTCTGTATCCACCAGACCAGACCAATAGGTGGGAGTCTGACTTTGTGTCAAGGGAATCTAATAGAAACCCTGTTCTACTCAGGACAACAAATCCCATTGTGAGCGTGGAGACATGAGAGCTTGTTATTGTATTCGATATCTCTGGTATCTCTCAGAAGGTAAACTGCTCATTTCCAATATCATCCACCAGGGGTCAGTCTCTTCTGTATTTGAAAGGCAGCATAGTGACACTAGATGGCACCCTTGCCTTAGTTATAGCCAGATAGTGATAAAGTTGCAGATTTAACGGTAATACATATACATCTAGATAGACAAAAAAAGACATTATATTATGTATCTTTAAAAAAAATACATGAATTTAGATTGACTACAAAGCACTGCAGCACACATATCAGCATTACCCAATGTATGCAGGTATGGCTTACTGTGTGCGTAGCAGGTCTGCCTACCATGCAGACCGTGCAGGTGGCTGGGATCCACTGTGAGTGATGCGGGTCAATGTTCGTCCAAGCTCTGTAAGCCCTGGATGGGTGTCTCACACACAAACACACATGTGCCTTAATTCTGTTAGGAAATTTCCACCCAGTAAACACAGACTCATTCACGTTTTAGAAAGAACATTTATTTTGTTGCTAAGGAACAGTTTTTCTTCCATCTCTGTGGGGGGTCTCCTTGTGAATATCATTATATGCCCCTGGATTGGAGAGGACGACACATTTTTCTTTTCTGCCAATATTTGTCTGGTCCTCTCGCTCTCTTGAGGGCTAGAAAATGCTTTCATTGATTAAAGGGGATGCTAGGCAGCCAGAGTCTTTGAGAGACATGCCACCTACCTGTGTATTAATGTATAATTTATCAACATTATATTTGTGGGGGATGGCTTCAAGTTAACAGACAATGGTTTTATTAGTACAACTGTGAATAGTGTCATTTAAAGTTGGTTTAAATTTCAATCTAGAAGGATATTACTTAGTATAGACCTAAGGTGTCTTTACATTCTTACACTTTGTCAATCAATTTGTTCTTACTACATTTAAATAGTTTTTAGTATTTTATTTACACATTTGGGGTCATTTAGATCCCTCATTGGGGTGAAAGTTAGTCATTTTTGGATCATTTTGATTATTTTTCCTTTGTGATGTTTATATGGAGACTAATGTCAAATAAGTTATCAGAAGAGACAGTTATCAGTGATGAATGATTAGACATATACTAGCTCCCCTTGCCTAACATTGTACATGTTTACTTGCCCAATAATATAGCTTTTTATTACACAAATTGTGTAACAGTTTACAAATCCAAAATGATCCTTTTTTGTACTTATAAAGTTCAGGCAATGATATAGATTATATAGAATATCTGTCAGTGGTATGAATACCTCACAGAATATCAATACAGAACTCAAATACACTCTACATAGAGAACTGTGTTGGTGTATGTTCCACAAAAATGTGTTATTTTAGTGCAAATAAAATATTATTTATTTGAATGCAAGTGGCCTGTTGGAGGCTATTTGACATGATAGACTGGAATGAGTTGCAAAAGACCTCTGCTTACTAGCTTAATTTCTGCTTACTCCTACAAAAATAAATTAAATGATCTGCTATCTGATAATTGCACCTATTGAATATTTTTTTTCTGTCTGTGCTCTACTGTAGTTAGTGTAATTTTTTGAGTTCATCTATTTGTGTTTACATATATTATATATATTATGACATATATATTATTATTATATTGTTCTGTGTACTGTCTTGTTTTGTATTTGACTGCCTTTTGGCCTGATCATCCTCAAAAATTAGAATTGGTTCTCGAGTGAATAAAAAAAATATGGAGAATAAAATTGAAATGACCTTTTGTCATAATTTGTTAATTTGTTATTAATTAAAAAAAATTACCTCAAGAAACATACAACCAATATTAAATTGGTACCAGCATTGAAAAGAAACGGACCACTTTAGGACAACATACTTCAGGTGCTTATATATAAAATTGTTATACTGCGGAAAATATTGTATTATTATCAGAATATCTATGTTTGACATTTAATAGTAATACCAATTATAATCAACATTTTACGGATTCAGACAGGTAGGCTGGTCTAATTCCTTCCAGCAGAGTTTTGCTGATACATAGTTCATTGAGTTGGTTCAATCTACTGATACTACATGTAAGTGGCATGGTTGTCCCACCTACCTAGCTACCTTAAAATGTATTTGCTAACTGTAAGTTTGCACTGGATAGGAACATTAATAAAGATCAATCTAGGGCTTTAGGAGCATTTTAATGATTTGAGTATCAGGAAGCCATTGGAGGTCAAGGATGGGAAGTGATCTGGGCAGACTTATTTGTGCCCGGATCCTTGCAGGATAGTTTTGAGTAAGCTGAAACTGATGAAATCAAAATATTTTAGTAGACGTCAAGAATAAATAAAGAATAAGGAAATACAATTGTAGACAGGCTGGGTGCATGAATTTACATATAAGAAAACAAAAAACAAATACAAAGTACATAAAACACTATTTATAATAATAACCCCCACACACAAGCCCAAAAAAAACCTAATGTGTGCGTAAGCTTTTGTGCATCAGAAATGTTGAGTGTCTGAGGCAAGACATGTTTTGGTAGATTTGTTACTATTTCATTTGGTTTAAAGTGACTTTGAAGATTTGGGAATGCTTTTTGAAGTCTCATACAATAGATATGCCTTACCACTTCTATTGTTTCACTAATGATGATTCTAATACTGACTGTGGGGTAAGACAATAAAAAACTCAGAATTTTGGTCATTATTTCTCACCAACAATGGATCATTGGTCGCAGTTTACTTAAAATGTATTATTGCAACTGATGGTAAATCTGCTTTCTAGTGCTAATATGGATTGTACCATTTATTTACATTTTACCTACAATGCAAACTATAATCTTGCTACAAAAAACACAATGTTTGTATGATATTTTCAAGTATGTTGTTCGTATGAGTAAATAACTGCTATTTTGTTGTTATTATTCTCAGTTTTATATGATCAACCTCAAGTTGATTTGAGCTCTTTGGCCTTTATTTGAATTTATAAATGAGCTACACACTTTAAAGAATTAGCACATGAATATTTACAGCATTTCTTACCCCCCACACACATACAGGACACAAAAACAGACTCACACACACAGTTCATTCACTCGCACATGCACACGCGCACCCTACACTGTGAAAACATGCTTGACTTTTAATTATCTTCAGTAGCTTACATTTATATTTATATCCCAAGTGTGAAAGCTCCCACCTTACATGATCAACACACACACACAGCGCTGAGCCACTGCACTACTTCTCCATACAACCTCCTCTGACTGAGCCAAGAAGCTGCTCTCTCTCATTAGTGTGTAAGAGAGAAGAGCAGAGCAGCACAGACTAAGAGCTTCCTCATTCTTTCTCCTTCTGAAGTTAGTTTCTGCCTCTTGGAATGGCAAGGAAGCTTCATTAATATGCCACTGATAAGTACCAAGGAAATTATTTGGAGGAGGTGGAAGAGAGAGGGAATGTGGTGGGGCGATCACTCTCTCCCGGCTGGGCCATGCCAGCTTTTTCGGAAGCAGACGACAGGCACTGAGGGAGGGAGGAGGGGTGCGGACAGGCGGGGCAGAGAGTGCGGGGGCCCAGCGAGCGCCCAGAGGACGCTGTGAGGGGCGGAACGGCCCCCACTGCGCCCCCGGCCTCAGGACGGATCGATGGAGGGATTGTGTTGACAGGGAGAGGGAGCAGAAGAGGAGATGCAGCCACACTTACAGCGGGGAGGCAGGGAGAGGGAGCTGGAAATTCATCAAACCAGGGGAACACCTCCAAGAGGCACGCTTGCAACAGCAGGCTCGTTCGAACTGTGTCTGAATGCGTGCGGGTGACTGTGCGCGCGCGCCACCCTCCCGTCCCTGTTGGAAAGGCAGGAATGGTCTGATGGATGGCGGAATTGTGGCGCTTTTTGTTAGTGAACATTAGTAATTTACATGGCCCTTTGTAACTGCTTGCCTATGATGTCCGTGTAGGATGTGATCGAATCCCGGCAGACCTGTTCTTCGCACCGGGGCTGCAGGTTCCCCCTCCATTGGAACTTTAGCACTTTTAGATGGTGAAAGTTGCCTCAGTCAAAATATCTGCCCTTTACAAGCTCACATAGGCAAGCAGTTCATTACATTTTGTCTATTTGCACGTCAGTAAACACAGTGCAAACTGTATCGAATGAATGAAGTACTAATGGCGCTGACCTTCTTCGGCTATGCCTCGCTGCTTCTCCCAAAAGTGATAAAACGTGTGGATATTCCACTCATGAGCAGCAGCCGCCATGGAAGACCGAGCCCAGCCCTGCTCCCACTGGCAGTGCATCTGCTTCTCCTCTCCTCGCTGCCATCAGTTTTCATACTCAGTTGGTTCCAGGTTTGGGGAGGCAGCGCTGGGTCTGGAGCCTGCTGGATGGGGACAGGGTGGAGGACGGACCTGGCTACGGCTGACCTGGCTTGGGTAGGGTCTGGCTTGGGCTGGCGATTGGCCGGGAGCCATGGTCACAGAGGTGCTGCCGGGTGCGGATTTGGAGGCCTCCGGTGGGTGGAGCGTGGGGGTTTGGGCACAGTCAGTGTCGGCCCATGCTGCTTTGTCAATCTGCCTCTGTATGCGAAATATCAGAAACACACACAGCCACACACATACCCATGCCTCATATGGAAAGTATGGGGGGGGTGAGAGGCCACCAGGGAAGGGACAGAGGGTGTTTAGGTGGGCATCCAGGCAGCGTGAAACCGAATTCACACACCCAAGGACGAAAAAGGAGAGATCATCCCCTGTTAAATACGCCCGTCTGCCCTGATCTGTCAATCAGGACATCTTTAATAAACAGGGATTTAGAAGAGAGAAGATGGAAAACGCTCACAAATGGCAACCTATTTTTCATTTAGTGCACTACTTTTGCCCGAAACCCCTTCAGAAGAAGTCAGAAAATATGCACTATGATGAAAGTAGAGTGACATTTAGGATACAGGGGAACATGGAAGACAGCTGGGAGAGAAGAGCAATGTGCTTGGAGAGAATGTTATTTGGTCTCAACCATTTCTTTAAATTCTTCAAGTTCTGTTTCTGTTATAACGGGAAAAAGTACAAATCAGTCAAAATCAAGTCAATGGAATTGTATATCCTCGACATACCATGCACTAGAAAAGTCTTTACATTAACTGAGTGGTTATGCAGAGCATACTGCCCACACTTTCATTATCATGCTACTTATGACAAAGCTGGGTAATGCCTTTCATTGCTGACAGTTTGTAATTTCTTTTTACAGCAGACAAATTTTTTTTATCTGTGTGACAATTATTTAAATATTTAACATACTTTACTTAAGTGTGACAAATATATAGAGGAATTTGAAGACAATACTCAGCATCAAAGGTATGTCAACTTAGGAATTCCTTAAAAATTTCAATCATACAATAAAATATTAAAATAGTACTTTTTGTTGATCTCACTTCCCTCAGTCATGCTATAAAAGTTTCGACAAAGGTTTCACAGCACCAAACCAATGATTGAAATGTTAATATCCAGGTGGGAAGTTGTTTGGAGCTATTTAAAGTTCCTCACTATGAATTCCACAGTACAAATTGATTATTCGAAACTTCATCAATCAACACATTGTCTTTAAAGCTATGCGACGTCCCTGAGCCTGTACATCTCAGTAATTTATGTCCCAAACATGGTGTGTGTGATTGGAACCAGGCAAAGTTTAGATGTGTTTTGTCGGCCGTGTCCATGATACAATTGGGAAGAATTCACAACCAAGACACAAGCGTGTTCCCTTTTTCGCCGGACATACATACACACGTGCCCACACACATATTAGCCTACACTCTTCTCTGTATGAACAGAGATGTAGTTCACGCCACTCTCCGGGGACATTAAACAATGGAGTCGTGAGGGGGAAAGAGGAGGGGGAAGGTGAACAGTTTGCTTCATTTCTAGGTGACTCACATTTGGAGTGGGCTTGGAAAATTGCTTTATGGAAAGTGTGTGAGCCTCGGTGGGAACATTAGCCTGGAAACAGCAGGGATGCTGGAGCTGTGTCCAAAATATGCACTTCTTTTCACTGGAGCCTGACTGGCCTTGGTAAGTAAACTACCAGATAGAGAATCGGCTGCAATTATAAGCGCAGGTCCATGTTTAATTAGGGAACTAGAACTCTGGCTTTACTGCCCATATTTGGAGTTTTATGGTCATTATTATTTACTATATAATGAATATTCCAATAGATAGTTAGTCAGCCGTTTGAGCTGTGTGTGAGTGTATGTTTGTGACTGTGTTTGCGTGTGAGAGAGTGTGTTTTCCTGTTCCCGTCTTTCCAAGCCCTCTGTCTGTCTTTGCGTATGTGTATCGGTTTCAGTCATGTTGTCAGCATGCCCTCAGAGGAGTCGGGCTTCGGTGGCGGTGGCTCTGTTTCCGTGGCGATGCGGTGTCGTGCAGCGTTCCCCGCGCAGAGCTCACGAATCTCTCTCAGCAGCGTCTTCTGTGTCTTCATCAGTGTGTCCTCCTGTGAGCCAGAAGTCAAAGACACAACAGTACAACACAGATCAGCTGGGAGGACCACTGGATACATATTTATTCTCCTCAGTCATCTTCTATTTATTCATTTATTTATATGTTCTTATCCTCTGTGCTATTTTGCGTTTGGTAAGTAAAGTAGGGGAACACAGATGCTTCCCGCTGCCGTGTAGTGTTTGGGGGTTAGAGGGAGAGGGAGGGAGGGACATGATGTGGGGTTTGGCGTGTAGCGAGCTGGCTGGTGGACAGCATTAGCGATCTAGTGGTTTCCTCCCCATAAATTATCGCCGTGACGACCGGGCCTTCCAGCGCACCGGTGTGATTCTGTCAGTGGTGGGGACGGAACCCTGCGCTGCCGCACTGCCGCACCTCCACACCCACCCGTGCCTAAAATACCCAGCCTGAGCCAAACCCCACACCAACCCAACCCACGCCAGGCCTGCGTTACTGGAAGCAGAGGCAGCAATATGGGCCTGCTCTCCATCTACCTCCCCCTCTCCCTCACCGCACTGCCGGGCCAGTCTGCAGCAGAGCAGTTAATAAAGAGATTGATTATCAGGCTGTCAGGAAGTGACAGTTGGACAGGGCGTCTCTGCGTGAGTGACAGAGGGCACGCTCGCCGCACAGCAGACAGGAGAGGAGGCACAGGCACCACGTCGCCACCCACACCCCCCCAACACCCCGCGCCAAGCCGTGCCAACACTGCTGCCTGCCGGGATGAGGGGTGAGAGAGGGGGTTCGGGGGGGTCATGCACAGCAGCTCGCCGCTTCATCCTTCTGGATTAAGGGGACAAGGAAAGGAGACGAGGAGATGAGGTGATCAGCGGCTGGTGAGTCTGAGATGGTCAGAGTTCACAGCCACTGCCTTCTGGGGAGAGAGAAGTGTGTGTCAGTGTGTATGTGTGTGTGTCAGTATGGGGGGCAGTATGGTGTCAGTTACTAGGTTTTCATTAATTTGTCCAGTTTTTTATATTTGCATTTCGTAAAAAAAAGAAATCTCAGATGAGACAATTGCCCATCACAGTGTATTTCCATTGACCTGTATTGTGATGCTTGCTGTTAAAAATAAATGGAAATAATCACGTAGAACAAAAATAAAAAATAACGTGTCAATAAAGTGGCTGAGGAGTTTCTATTAGCCATTTAGCCTACATTCAGTATGCATTAACAACGTGACGACTGCTCATCTGTTTCATGTCTCAGGTAATACACAAAATCTGCATGAATGGAATGTGACTTGTATTGTTAGACTCAGAATACATGAACGTTCTCTTGCTCATTGACAGTTTTTACCATGGTAACATGGAAGAGATATCAATCTATTGGATTGTGAAAAGCCACACTGCAATAGGAAGTCAAAAAGTAAATTGTTATCTTTCAGATATATATTATTTGCAAGGCCCAAGCACATTTTTTCAAGCATTAGCTTAGACATTCAGAATGAAATGTTGAGTGAAGCTTACAGTTCGTGTTAACACCTTATGAAAAAGACCTCAACAGTCATGCCCTCCTCCGTGAGAGCTGAAGTTCCGGAAGTAAATTTCCCATTAATTTCTCCCATAGATGTCAAAAATCTATACATGAAGAGTTTTCGAGCATGCCTTAGGCGAACCAGCTACGATGTTACTCATAAGCATACAACATATCATTTCAAGTGAAAAAACGAACAGAAAATCCAAAAAAAGAGGTACACAGTCTTGGACTTTTTACTTTTTTTGGATTTTCTGTTCATTTTATTACTCAAAACGATATGTTGTAGGCTTATGAGTCACGTCGTAGCTGGTTAGCCCAAGGCATGGTCTAAAACCCTTCATACGGAAAAATCAATGGGAGAAATGAATGGGAAATTTACTTCCAGAACCTCAGCTATCTCGAAGGAGTGGCGGGACTGTTGAGGTCTATAAGCATGTTCTGGACTTTTTAATTAATTTGACAAGTTCCCTAATAGTTCCTCATACAAAATAAATGGATAATTTATGTTTACAACTAACTACTACATATTGTTTTCATGAACAACGTTGCAAATATGTAAGTATTATTAGTTGAATGAACCTGGATCAATATTAAACATGCTCTGCAATAACATCCTGGAATGCCTGGGCAACCAAGAGAATGTCCCGCACCAGCCAGGCACAGTGGCACACTGCACATACCAGCAAGATAAGAGCACTAGGTTTGGTTGACTTGTTAGAACAGCCCCAGACATGCATAGCCACATGTATTCACAGAGCCTTCTACCGCACCCCAGAGGATATTCCCCGGCTCCATGATGGAAGAGGAGGTGTCGAGCACAAAGCGCGCACCCTTATTAATGATTTAACAGCACGCAGGTATGCCCAGATAGACAGATAGGGATCCAAGCAGAGACAGACAGACAGACAGACAGACAGACAGACAGACAGACAGACAGACATACAGGTATTCAAGCAGAGGGAAACAGTCCGACATTTGTTTTCTGTGCTTGTCTCAGTGTCATTCCTGCACTGAAGGCTGCCCGGGTCCAACAACTTTCCTCTCCAACTGCTGATGTCGTTTGAAGTTTTGGACCAGCCTGTCTGTCTGTCTGCCTGGCGGCCTGCCTGCCTGCCTGCCTGCCTGCCTGCCTGTCTGTCTGTCTGTCTGTCTGTCTGTCTGTCTGTCTGTCTGACAAACACTGTCACTCCCAACTCTGAACACCACCCTGCTTCTTAATAAATCCATGGCACTAGTACCGTCAGGTGATAATGGCGAATGCGTCCCAAACAGCTTTATTGTAGGGGAGGAGGGTTTGAGCTTCAGTTCGTCTTTTCAAACAGTACATTGTTCAAAGACTATACATGCAAAACGGAGAGAGAGAGAGAGAGAGAGAGAGAGAGAGAGAGAGAGAGAGAGAGAGAGAGAGAGAGGGAGAGAGGGAGAGAGGGAGAGAGAGAGAGAAAGAGAGGGAAGGAGAGAGAGAGAGAGAGAGAGAGAGAGGGAGGATAGGTAGACAGATGCTCAGAGTGGAGAAAGCTGCTCCCTGTCTTGAAGCAGATCATAACAACCCCAGAGAAAAATATAGGATGAAGGCTCCTGATCTGCTCTGGCTAGCGCTGTGATGAGAAAGAGGAGAGGAGCGGAGTGGGGGAGCTGTCGTCCTGCCATGTTGCTGAACGCCATAGCAGGTAAGAGAGGAGGGGAGCAGGGCCTCTGTGGTAGAACACTGTGTGGTTACACTTCATGTTAATCTGAAATTACACAGCAAGGTATATAATATGCAGTGTGCGACAGTCTTCTGCATTTACCAACTACTGACAAAGGTTTGTATAACCTAGCTGCCTTCGGACTTTATGTCTTGTTTAACTTGGATACTTTTTGACAGTGTGCATAGCCAAGCTACCTTCTGACGGTTAAATACCCTAGTTACCTTCTGATACACAGACCCGTAGGTGCATACCTTTTTCTAATAAACCAGATATATTTTTTAGCCTGCCTATGCCTTTTCTTTCTTGAATGCTGTCATTAAAAACAGCCCAATTTGTGCAAAACTGTGGTATCTGGCAACACTTTTGGTACAGCCTAGCTAGCGTGCCAAAATAATATTTTACAGGCAAAATTTTTAATGCATATAAACTGTATCTTAATCAGAAAGGATTCAGACACACCAAATAATTGACTTGAATATAACTGACAAGACAACTTTATCACCTTTATGAATGTTTAAAATAATCACAATGTATAATTTTGTGGAATATGCATTGTTAATGTTAAGACGTCGGTTTTCAGGCCCCACATCATCAAGCTATGCAGTTCACAATACATAATGCCAGAGATAACACAGGAACAACAGGACTGGTCTGACCCAATGGGTGGAGTATGTAATTTGCAAAATCAGGGGTGCAGGTTTGATTCCCTCAGGGGACCATGTACAAAAATGTATGGACTCTATCACTGTCGGTAGCTGTAAATAAGAACATCTTGGAAACATGGAAGTTGTAAATGTACACAGTGCATTTTATCATCTCAAACACAAATGCTGCCATTGACACCAACATTTACAACATTTCCCCAGGGAGACAAGCAAAAAACAAAACAAAAACACAAAATACCTTTTATTCACTATGCTATGAAGACTGAAATAAATATCCAACTGTTTGGATTTTGTGACAGCAATTACATGAGCTTGAAACAGTATTATTAAAAACTGTGTCCTGGGATTTCCCATGATCTACGCAGAAGAATACCCCCCTTACCATCTCACAATCTGTGCAGCTTGCGAGCGTCATAGAGCTAAACACACATTTGTCTCTGCATTTCATAGACGGCCCAAAACAGTTTGAAACCCAAATCATTCTAACCAACGCAGAACATTTTTTTGATCCATCCCTGGTCTTTAGCTTCAATAAATCACATGGAGTAATGGAAAAATAAACTAATCCAACCGCACTGCCCAGAACTCTGTCGAAACCAAACCACAATAGTTTAAAGTCAGAGGATGGCAGTAAAGACCTAAACACGGTGGAGAAGGTGCTCAACTTTCCACACCCCCACAGACGCCCACATTTGCATGGTGATCCAGGCGCGTCTACACACAGCGATGCCTTCCATCCACTCGTCCGCTCCACTGGCCTCATCCAGTCTCTCTCTTATCCCACTAAATACTCTTTCAGCACTCAGTTGGCCGTCGGGCAGATCAATAGCCTCAGCAGAGAGTGAGCAGAATACCAGGGCAGGGATGGAGATGTCTAACGGGGTATTTCTCCTTTTTCTTTCCTCCTCCCCGCTCTCCGTAAACTGACACAGAGCACGGCAGAGCATTTACACAAACCCTAAAAAGTGGGGAGGAGGTGAACAGAACATCACTCTCGCGGAAAAGAAAGAAAAGGTCGAGACGATATGACGAGGAGAGGATTTGAGAAGAGGGGAAGAAACGCACGGCGAGCACGCGAGGGAAGAAGTCGCAGATGGACAAGTGCTTTTACGGCTAGAGCTTTTGCTGGCACGCTGCCACGGGCACAGAATCCTTTTGTTTCCCAGGCTACTAAACTAATAGACATAAAGGCAGGTTCCTGCTGGCCTGGAATTATAAAGTCATTAAGGAATACAAATACGCACACACACACAATGACGAGGCCATACCCCTGGAGCAGCTCAGGCTAAGGTGATGTGTGCGTGTGAGAGAGAAATGTCGGAGGCCTTCAGGGACATTATTGTGAGCGTCGAACACATACACATGCACGCACAACACACTTCTCCTGGAGCCTGGGTTGGGTGCGTGTGTGTGTCTAGCTCTGCTCCACCACAATTCAAAAATACAGCACCCCCAACCAATCCCCTCTAAACACTCCACGAATCTTTCTTTTATTTGCCAAAAAACGTTTACTATTGTTCCTCTGTAATAACGCCACTACTTTGTAAAAAAAAGTGCCTGTGTGACATTCTTCACTGCGGGTATTGTCCCCTTTTCCTTACATGTCTGCTTTGACACAAAAGGATCCTCCATGGGCTTTTGTCCCCAGCGTAATCTCAATATTATTTAAGATGGCCAGCTCACAATGGCAGTGAGAACAGGAGCCGCTTAAGCCCCTCTCCCTGAACAGTGGTCTTGGCAACTAAACTAGCTCATTTGTTAGCTGTGCATTCCCTCAGACAGGCCCTGAAAATTGAGGCACTTTCCAATTATTACAGAGGATAAAACTAGACCTGCTTCTACTGCAGGCACCCGACTGGCCGCACCACAATCTAAATCCCCCAATGGAAATCCTTAACTCCCACAGTGACTCTTTTAACCCTCAACCTAGTGGCCTGCAGGAAGACACCAAGCTGGCCATTCTGAAACGTTCCGGAATGCACCGTTAACTATTTTCTGAAATGTTCCTTTAAAATGTGTAAGTCATTTTGATCTAATGTAAAGGTGAAGATAGGGTGCTATCTGACTGTGAGACACAGAACGAGATATTAAAGAGCATGGTGTGTTTATATACCGGTTAACAAGCACAGGTTATGAGATAGACAATAGCAACGTACTAATAGAGAGACTAAATCAGCCTAACAGTACTGTAGTACCTTTCTTCAGATCACGGCTCTGTGTTAAAAGAAGAAGATTTGTAACAGTAGAACACAGCACACCTAAGAAGCCTAACTGTACCTTCGATTCTATCTCTAGACAGTCTCAATGTTTTCTCACTACAATAAATGTGTGGGGATTGTGTGTTTGTTCTACGCTTTAAGATGTACACGTGTGTTTTCAAACAGGGATGCTGAGCACCGAGATTTCAAAGGTGAAACTTGAGAGAGGTTGCTGAGTATTGACAACATTTAAACATTTACACATGGCGTGGTGATACTGAAGTATGCACATTATGCATTTGTACGAGTGTGTGTTTGCGTTAGTGTGTGTGGCATGTGTTTGTGGGTGTGTGGGTGAAAATGAGACTATGAAGAGAGTCACTGATGAAAAAAGGCTACTGCTGGAAATTCTATGATAATTGGCTTCTTAAAAGGAGCTCATTTTTAACTATGTCACCGCGACTGCTGCATGACAATTAATCTGTTTGCCATTGCTTCCTTGGCATCTGTGCCAATTACTTTATATGCTAATATATGTAAATTACTAAACATTTCAGATGCCAGTTACAAGTATATGCAAGTAGTGTATTGTATTTTATTTAAAGTCATATTCTTTAAGCAGATCACCAAAGCAAATGCTCTAGATTTTGAGTCACGTATATTATATTTCGTCTCTGTGCTATTTTTTTTGTAGTGGAATCAGGGGCACAAAAATATGGCAATATATGCAGTTAAACAGTTACGATCTAACTGAAACACATCATGATATCAATTTACACCATAAACATTTTCTGCACAGTAAAAACAAAAACTCTAAAAGGAAAAGTTTCAGATCAAAGTCTGTTGTATCCCTAAAATTCGGAGGCACTGAAATTAAAATATGGGTGTATACTATAAATACAAATATATATATATATATGTATATATATATATATATTTTTTTTTTCTTTCTGTGCCTTATTAAGTTAAGACACCAGTTTCTACATCAACCTGATTTTTTATTTAAGTAAACCTCTCTCCTTGTAGCCATGTTTCCTGATCAAACTGTGTGCATTCTACCTTTTTCTAACCTATTCCAGTGTTAGGGGTAATAAAAGACAAAGCTGTGGAATTGTTCGTTTACCCTCTCTAAAGGGGACTAATGTTGTCGCTAAGTAAATGTTAATGAATGCACTTTAAGCATCTTACAAGGCCTTTTTTCTCTTAACATGAATTGCTATAATTATCAGTGCATTCAGGTTTTTCCTTTGCCGGTCTCTCTGGGGAAGCAGCCTCAATAGACCGAGGTGCTTTAAGCATGTTGTTCTATTGTCCTACAGTACCCTGTCTACTGTACTGTACACCGAGCTCACTGCCGCCTCAGTCCAGGTTCTATTCCCCAAACTCAACTGAAGATGTCACTATTGTATACAGAATGGAGAGTAGGGAGAAACTAAAATGGGAAAAGATGGGTGATGCGAAGAGTGTGAGGAACACTACTTGTGGGAAAGAGTGCTTGTTCTGTTGGACCAGAAATGCAAAGCTACATGTTTTACCGTATATTAAAATTGACAAACTGCATTCCGGAACTTTGAATGTTCCAGATTTACATTTCTGAAATCAACATTGTATTTTCCTTTTAAATGTTAATACAGTATTTGGCTTCTATCCAGGTAGTAATTTGCACACTAACATCATGTTCACACTAAACCATCTGCATTTCACAACTTATTTACATTTGGTTACACAAATAGGTCTCTTCATTCAAATAAATAAAGGGCATTATTTGTTAAATATCATGTGCTAAAACACCTGAGTCAAACACCTACATATGAAAACAGCAGATCCTATTGTTGTACCCTGAAGCTACCCGTACAGTGTTTACAAAGCTTCCCCCAGTGGAAATAAGGATGTAAAAACACAGTGCCAGCCTATTTATTATCGCAATTATAAAACAGACCTGTTGTGTTTAAGTCTTACAATTAACTTTAGCAGTTACCCATGCAGTGTTTCCTATCTGTGCATTTTGTTATTATAACATTAGTATATTAGAGGCAGTTATGACATGATAACTTTATTGGGGAGATCTGTATCGGGAAATAAATGGAGAAAGATGATTAAATACATTAATAAATGAAATACATTTATAATAAATATGTATATACAGTATGTGTATACTATAATATACACGCACACACACAGATGGACTAGTTTCCACAGTTTCCTTCCTTGTAAACTCTCCCTATTTCCACCTCTTTCTGTCTCTCCACCTGTGTTTTCAGAAGCTCCTACATTGCTCTCTTTATGTGTCATCAATGTGCGTTTTATCTGCACTTTAAAAGCTGTCATTATGAAAGGGAGTACCCAGGGTTTAAGGGGGTCTTGATTAACATGTATTGTCACGCAGAGTGTGTGTATGCTGTGTGTGTGTTGTGGGCATCTGTTAGTGTATGGTTTGTGTACGCCAGGAGGGTCTTGATTCACACGGATGATCACAGAACCCACCGCTGTGACCTCGGGCCGCGCTCACGCTCTGCGGGCTGCGGCCACAGCTCATTTGATAGATCTGTGCTAGTTGTATTGTTTTACGTTACATTTACATATCACAGCTGTTGAAGGAAGCTTGGCATGGCTGCTTTAGGGCTTTGTTACCCTGGCAATGAGAGGATGGAAAGGGATTATTCTCAATAACCAATGACAAGGCTTCCTTTAACTCCACCAAAAGTCATTTTTCTTCCCTTTTCGAATCCTCTGACTGACTCCTACACTTTCCACCCAAAAAGTACCTTCACATGGATTTCATGAATTAGAACAGGAATCATGCTACTTAAGATTGTGTCTTAACAGGTGAATATCCATCCAGGCTCTTTAAATCACACCACATCTGTCCGTGACATTTTCAAAATGGACTCCCCGAGGGTAAACTTTGCCAATTGCCTAGCCATTAGTTTTGTCTGCGTGTTTTAGGAGAGGGGTTGGCTTACAGACTCTTCTGAAAGTCATACTGCTTCAATAAAATAGAGCACCCCACCTTGGCTAGTCTTTGCACTGTGACATTTCATTGAAGCCTTAAAAAGCGCGAGAGAGAAAAAGAGGAATTAAGAGTCGGTTGTTTAAATGCTTTCAGCTGGTATGACAGTAACTGTTGTGTAGGGCAAACTGAAAGGGAGATAGAGGGAAAGAGATTGAAAGAAAAAGAGAGTGAGACAAATCGAGCGCAAGAGAGAATCATAAACAGATAAAGAGAAATAAATGAACAAGCAAACGCACGATGAAGAGACAGCTGAAGAGAATGGATAGAGTGAACTGGCTCGAGTGAGTCAAAGCACCGTCTTTACAGGCACTGCCCTGGCGTGTGTTTTAATATTACAGCGGCCAGCGCAGTGGACGCTGAATAGGCGTCTGTACGGAAGCAAGGCAGTCGGCATAATCCGGCAGATACAGGTTGTCGTGGAGACAGATTGGCAAGCTAGGTCACTGCAGGTGT
>JACXGM010008490.1:5730-28980 GCA_016801145.1 Umbra pygmaea | reverse complement strand
AACCTCTTGAGTCACTGGAAGAGATCCCCCCCCCCCCACACACACACACACACACACTTAGCCCCTCCCATTGAAGCCACTCATTACTTAAACAAGAGGTTTTGGTCTTCAAGAAAGAAATTCACCACATCCCCACCCCACATTTTGTCACAAAGTCCCAACTGAACTCACAAGATGATAGACAAAGACAACATGCATTTTGAAACAAAAGTTTTTCTACTGGTTTTGATTATATTGGGTAAGTTCCATGTCTTGCATACAAAATGTAACAATTATTGTGTAATGTTTAATAATGTCTAATCTCCATGGTAGTCTGATATAAATTGATATTGGGCAATGACAATATTATGCAGTTGACTATGCAGCATGTAATATCTAATAAGGCAAGCAAATTAAATTTGATTCTGCAATAATATTATATATTATATTTTTGAGTATCATCATGTTGGGAGTTAATCATTGGATATTAATCTGCATGAGATTTTACTGCGAGACTCATGGCTTCACCATGTGAAAAAGACAAACAATGGTTTATTTAGGATAATCGTAAAAACAAAAAGACAAACAATGGTTTATTAAGGATAACCGTAAAAACAAAAAGACAAACAATGGTTTATTTAGGATAACCATAAAAACAAAAAGACAAACAATGGTTTATTTAGGATAACCGTAAAAACAAAAAGACAAACAATGGTTTATTTAGGATAACCGTACAAACAAAAAGACAAACAATGGTTTATTTAGGATAACCGTAAAAACAAAGAGACAGAAAAAGCTGAAACCAAGCATGGAACCTGTAATTGTGTTTGTGAATTAGTGTGAATTTATGAAATTGTGGTGGTGTGGTTTCTACATATACCCCTTTACAGGAAACAGCCTGAATACTGCTTCGTTAGACCCCAACAAAATCCCCACATCAAAGCCGAATTCACCAACCATACAACAAAGACCTGTCCTTCAGCCCAAAGAGACTGTTCCTGTCACTGGAACCTATGTTCTCAAGAACCTAACACAGAAGCCATGCATTAAGGTCTCCATGGGAGTGGAGTATATAGTTATTCAGAAGAAGGTACACACACTCACTTTCTCAGCATTTTTTTGTTGTGCATTTTAGCACATCTATGTAAGGGGTGAGATCTCATGTGGTTTCACACATAAGCTGTGAGAAACAGACAACGGCTTATCAAAAGAAGATTGCATTTAAAACAAACTGCCACACATTTGTATATATGTTTAGTCATGAATTCCACTATACAATAATTTAAACCTGTATCACAAAGCTACACTACATATTCCTGTATCCCTAATTGCTTGATACTATGTCCTTTTCCAATCCAAACACTATGTTTTATTTATATATTTTCAGAAGCGTTCTTATTTCAACTTGGACCCTACTACGACACAAATTTCGGGCAAATGTGACGAAAAAGAGGCAATTCTTTCCCTGGGTATTCTAGGAAATGGTGGTTATTTGGAGCTCACTTTTCAAAAGGTACACATTCACACAATTTTAATGTCACACATGATTACATGTCCACATTAATGTAACACTGGAAAAAGTTTTTTAATTATATCTACCTGACTCATACTAAGACACTGAGTGTGAACAATCACAAGTTGACCACAAGAGTCTTTCAAACGAAAGGTAGCAGAGTCACACGTTTCAGTCTGGTGGACTGCACATTCAAAAATATTTACCTGATAATTTGCATATCTGCTTTAGAATAAGCACAATGATTTACTAACTAAATTATTAATTATTTTCCACAGACTGGGAATCAATCCTATCTGTCAAAGGTTAGGGCCAATTTGGCACCAGGCAAAGGTATGTAGACTAATGTGAACTGCCATAGGTGGCAAACTTGTTTGAGAATGGTTTTTAAAATGCTGCTGGATGAGAGCAATTTAGTAATTTACATGTCAAGGATCTCACAGACTGAAGTCACAATGAGTAAATGGTAAATGCCTTGGTCTTCTTCAAAATGTTTACTTTTTGACTAAACAGACTGAAACTATTCTATCACGACTAGGGAATATAAACTATCCTGGGGTGATAGACCATGAGAAGCTGTTTCAAACCGATGCTGGTTGCAGCCTGAAGTGCAGTTCTCAAACAGAGTTTAATCTGGCTGAAAACCTTCATGTGAAGATCGGGTCTCTACAATTCCAAGCCTTCAAACTCACCGCTGAGACGTTTGGACCAGGTATGTGAATGGGACGATGGAATTCACAAATGACAAGAAAATCACATTTGTATATTATAGTATTGAAGTGCAGAATTTTTGATCCGCTTTTTATTGTGAAACTAATGGGCAATATAATTAAATGTTGTTTTCTAATGTCTCCCTATGGACTTTCAGAGGTTGAGTGCTGGAAAGATTTCCTCAAGAGGATTATCCCAATCATTATCGGTGCCACAGCTGTGGGACTCCTCTTGATTGCGATTGTGACCTTCCTGATCATTCGAGATCGCCGTAGACATTCTGGCTATGACAGAATCTGAGAAGTTTACATGTTAACATCAATCAAATGCATTTTGTCTTTTTTTTTTCATGTTTTGTATTTTCTAGGTGATTCTTTGCTGTTGCTTTTATTGGTATTTGTCTATTACCATATTTTAGTGGATAAAGCACACACCCGCAATTAACGTGCACCCTCGTACATTGCACAGATATCTTGTTTATGGTCAAAAATGATCATTATTGCTCGCACCCTTACAAAGCGCGCATCATTTTTGTACAAAGGTAACACTTAACCTCCCCTCACCCAGACCTGCATTGGTGGGCACTCAGCTAGTCATTGTGTTACAAATTTTAAACACCCAACCACACATGTGCTGATTAGATGAAACCAGTTATTCCCAAAGTGAGGTACACGCGTTGATGTTAGTGGGTACACAAAACAACTTGTGGTTCAACGTGTTCAATATTCAATCTGGTCTATACATTTAAGTGTTTTTTTTCTTGTCTGAATAGCCCAGTCTCACTGGTGAAAATAATCACCAACTAGTGTCTGTATAAAAATATCAAATAATTGGCATCCAACCAGATAAACTATAATTATTTGTTTTTATTGAGTACATGTGAAAAGACATTCAGTAGGCAAGTCAGATTATACAAACTGGACAATTATGTAACTCTAAAGTAAAATAATGTAGGCCTTAATCACTTTTACTCCTTGCTGTGTGGAATTCAACGTGGTTTCATAGAATTTTTCTGGCCTGCCTGCATTTTCCAATTTACTGACATACTGTATTACTTAGAGAGCCTAACTGAAATTAGTAATTTTTTTTATCAGAAGATACTGTCAGATTTCTGGATCAGATGGCGCACAGAGTATTCTGCGGGGGTAATTTGCGCCGCTAAGATGCCATATTTTGACCACGTACCTATGAGGGATCTGGATTTTCTCTCACCAGCTTGAAAACTATATACAGACACAAACCTTGAGCGGAAATCAATTTAAGGCTGAACTCTGTTAATACAAACCAACACTGTTAGCGGTTTTTGTAATTTCAGCAGTAATTTACTGTAATTTCCAGAGTATCTTTACAGTAAAAAATTAATTGAATTAACTGTTAGCAATTGTTTTAATTTTATCAGTAACCTGCTGTGATTCCAACAGTTTCCTACTGTAATTACTAAATACAGTAAACTACTGTTCATTGAATTAACTATTAGTAATTTCTGTAGCTTTATCAGTAACTGGTGTGTATTGCATTGTATTGTGGACAAACATTCAATAGGCAGAAGCAAATTACTTTGATATGTATTTTGTAGGTAACTGTCAAAAGTACAGTATGTGTTCACAATTTCTTACAGTTGTTGAAAGGTCTACATGGAACCAAACAACATACTCTAAACCGAGAAGTGTATTCCTGCACAACCGGAGACTGCAGTTTTAGGACCCCAGTTCTAGGACCGCAGTTTCAGGACCCTAGTTGTCTGTCTAGATTGCAGCGTGAAACAGACAGGCGATTTTTACTTTATATTATTACATCCATAAACCTTACCCTAACCTTAACCACTCTGAAACCTTGCTGTTAAGCCCATCTAAAATATATTTGTGACAGATTTTGAATGATCCACTGTAAAGCGTGGTTTGTCCACTGGGAGTTGCCGTATGTGTGAGACTTAGGGTTATGTTGTAAACGGGGCTAGTTGAGTTCGGTGAAGTGAATAATAGTGGTGATTCCAGATTGTGTCCGTGTTTCATTTCCATATAATCATACTAACTACGAACCCAAAAATTACTCGGTTACGTTTACATACTACTGAGTTGAAGAGTGAAGCCCAACTGAATATCTGGATATTTTAATCCGTAGTGGACATAATTTCACTGTCTAACGTTCTACTGTCTATAACATTTATTTAAATTAACAAAAACCTCTAAATTTGTAAAAGTCTATGGATGGGACGGTTATTAATGTGTACGTTTCAAGCGTCAACACAAAAAAATTGAGTCCTGAAACTGCGGTCCTAGAACTGGGGTCCTAAATCTGCAGCCACTGGTTGTGCAGGAACATACTAATGTCTAAACCAGCGGTACTCATTCCTGCTCCCGCGAGGCGAAGTTCCTTATGGTTCCTGCCCAACCCCAGTTGCGACTAATGAGTTAGCATTTCATTCTAGTCCTGATTAGGTTCACCTGTGCTTAATTTGGTTTGGAACAAAAACCTTCGGGATTGCGTCTCGCAGGAGCAGGAATGAGTATTGCTACTCTAAACTATTTAGATTTTCAGCATTAATTATCGAATTCAATTCAGGTGTGAATGTTAAGTAAACACAAAACTGATGTTACAAAACTCCAGTGTTTTCGATAATAGCTTGTGTTAATTGTGAGACTGTTATTTTATCATTCACAAGAGAATCATCACTATTTCCAGAATGCTTTGTTTGCAAGTTGTCTTGATAACTTTGGACTTTATTTGACTACTTTATGAATTATTATAAATATGTTTAATAATCTAAAATTTTCCAATACAATCTATAACACGGAGGGCCTAGTGTATGCTGGTTTTTGGTCTTTCCTTTAATCAGAGCCCAATTAAGATCTAGACTGCCAGGTGAGGGGAGATCCTAACCAATTAGTGACCTAATCAATCAGTCAGGTACAAGGTAAAAGCAAAAACCTGCATACACTAGGGCCTATGTGGAACTGGTTTGACACCCCTGATCTATAAGCATAAAAAAAATCTGTGAGGATATAGTCCAATCATTACTGAGATTGTTGTTCCAATTGACATAGCTTGGTCAGGCAGCATTTTAACATTGTAATCATTCTGAATGCAGGTTGTGGGTGCAAGAAATAGTACAGTACATATGTTATACTGTAAAACCAAATGACAGCATTACTGGCCAATTGCTGCCAGTAAGTTACTGTCAAATTGACATTATTTTTTACAGTAAACTTTTTAGTGTTGTGTGCGTCCTTTCAAGCCCACTCTTCTAATGAATCAGTGGTAAGCAATTATCAATTTCACTCTGTGTGAGCTGATGGTACCTGAATGCTGTTTGATATGGCCGATGTATAAAGAGCAAAACAATTGGTAACTCACTTTGTCTATGGTTTTATAATATGTATACATACTAGAGTTATCATCCGGCCTGAAAACTGAGTCAGATCAAACCCAAGCCAGCTCAGATGAAGCCCGAAACCAGGCCTGGTCCGATGTCACAGGAATGAAATAAGCCTGGCTGTTGCTACAGTGTGCATATAAACAGTTTAAAATTAATGGTGTGGAAAGTAATAAAACAATTAAGTAAACAGACCTTGCAATAATGGTGAGAAGAATATGAAAATAAATGTTTAATTCATGTTTATATGCTTAGTTTTATTATCATGTTTAGAAATAAGGCAGGTGCTGCTTATTTTGAGATTGGAAATGTAGCCTATACACTTCTCCAGTTGTCTTAAAATGAAGCTGTACATTTTTGTCATTTGAAAAACAGACTCATTGGTTTGTTTTTTGTTTCTACTCTTCGAAAACAGCCATAAACATTTAGCTAAATATGGAAACATAGCAAATATTGATTTTCGATTTTATCTATTACTTCGGCATTTAATCATATGACCATATTCACTAATTAAATCAAAAGAGTTGAATACTAACATAAAAGTAAAGACAAATAATGAACTATAACAAAATACAATCTTTAGTATACCATTTACAACATAACTATGGAGGACCAAGTCTGCTAAAATAAGAAATAAATATTTAAATAAATAAATGTTAAAAAAAATAAGCATACGATTAATTGCACAATAAATAAAGGTAGATAGTAATTAAATTATACAATGAAACATTAATGTATAAATCTCTTTTAATTAGCTTCTTTATTTATTCACCTTTGTAATAATTACCTTATTTATTTATTGTCCGTTATAATCTTCAACTTTATTTATTAATGACTAATTTTTTAAATGTATGTATTTATGTGTATATTCTAATATTTTTGTCTGTTTTATTCTTCCTTTGTATTTTTTTACCCTATTTATTTCTTCAACGCTATTTATTTCTCCCTGTCCTTTTTACATTTCTGTATGCATTTCTGCCTCATTATGCAAATGAGAAGGGGCTGTCTTAAGGTGTCAACTTCTGCCCATTGGTTGGTTAGCATTATACTGCATCGGTTGAATCTACATTCTTACCGGCCAGTCCATAGATATCCATAATAAAGGCTAGATGACTTAAGGCGGAGTCTCTAACATCATCACCGGTGGCCATCTTGTCACAGGCAAGCTTGGTGGGCTCTATGGTACCTGATGTAAGATGAGTGATCACAAATACTCTAATCTCGCTGAAATCTTGACGGATTTACAAACGGTTATGTTTCTTACAAATGTTAATAACGTGGCTATTATTCTGGATGCTTTATATAAAATATGCAATTTTTTCAAAAAGTATGCAGTGTCATAACTACATCTCTGACATTTTTAACAAACCAACCCGTTTGAAAATCGGTAGAAAATTGAGCAAGTTACGGTTATTTGAAAGTACATGCACCATTAACACACAATGTTATGAGTAAGCGAGCTGTCTGTGGCAAGATGGCCGCCAGGTGCCAGGACCTCCATTGGCCAGCAGCACGGACGAGAAAACTAGCCTTTATTATGGATATCTATGGGCCAGTCGGCCACAGTCACAACAAAGATGGCTATTTACGATGAGGTTATCAGTATTGATGGCAGTTTGACACTGAAGTTTCGAAACGTGCTTCAAACCATTAACTACAATTCCATTTGAACCACTGCTCCGAAACTTTTACCACGATCCCTTACTACACCAATAGAGATTGCTAATGTGTCTTCATCATGACATATTTCCACAAAGCATTTTGGGAATCCGCGGCACAAACCTAAGGCGCCCATGCTAACTGTCTTTTAATTCAAGTCTTAAATATATTTTTATTTAACAGGCTCATGCACCAATAGCTCCGACAGTGTTTCACTAGAAAGCGCATTTAGTAAGACCAGTAAATGAGTCAACGTTTTCACAATTTAACTTATGCATTATGTGTTTGTCTTAGTAAGTTACGTTGGTTTGTTGAATTCTGAATGCATGCAGATAGATGAGAGAGCGAGGAGTGTGGTGCTTAAAACATTAGCATTCCTTTGAACGGACAACAGTTTTCTTCCACACATTAAGAATCTCCAGGTCCTGGACCCATCCATCTGTTTAAAAAACCTGGGCCTGCCTGCTGCAGCGACTTAAGTTGCTGAAAACTTTATGTGTGTATGCACTAACACCAGGGTTCGAATAATGATTTAATCTTTGTGGGGGTACCTTAAAAAAGTAGCCCAAGTAGGCGCGGCATGTGTAGATAAATAAATAGCCTAACCTTGGACTTCATTTGAGTTCCAACGTTTATTAATACAGGAGTAGAGAATCAACAATAATAACAAACCACCTTATATCACCCTGTTGCTATACCGAGTGTATGATTTTGTTGTCCTCATGGCAAAGAATGGGCTCTTCTAAGTGGTTTGGTATCCTTTGGTATTTAAATAACATTTGACTTGAGCAACCGATGTATAACATGATCAAAAACACACCCATCGCGATATGCGCCTAGCAGTAGCATAGACCTATTGCATTCTTTCAGAAAACACGTTTCTTATAGGCTGTTTATTAACACAAATGTCGTGATATATATTAAAGGAAAAAATGAATTTTTGTGATCTAAATAATGGTGCTGATGATTTTTAGAGACCTCCACAGGTGTATGATTTTACTGCTTTCATGTGAGCTCCCAAGTAATTCGAACCCTGATTAGCAAGGCAGGCTCATATAGATACTTTGTGCACTCGGTTACAACAAAGACTGTACTTTTTGAGAAGGTTGAGACTTTATGGGGTCAGCAGTAGGATTATGATGTTGTTTTATCAGGCTGTATTGGAGAATGTGATATCTTATGGAATACATCTTTGGTACGGTAATTTAACAGTACATTTGAAATCTAGGCTTGGTCGTCTTATTCGAACGGCCTTGAAGGTCATGGGCAGAACAGAACCTCTTTACCTCCAGACCCTATATGAAAAATCTACATTGAGGGAGGCAAATAAGATTATGCATGATACAACACATGTACTGTACTCTGAGTTCATAATGCTGCCATCGGGAGAAGACTTAGAATGCCTAGCTGTAGACTTAACCGGTTTAAGAATTCATTCCGTCCTTCAGCGGTTAAGTTATTAAATAATATCAAGTAGAAATAATAATTATTTTAAGGGTATAGCGTGAGTAGCGTGATGTCGATTACTTTCTAGTGCATAGGGTGGCGTGATGCCAATTACTTTTTACTGTACAGAGTGGCGTGATGCCATTTGCATCCCAGGGTAAAGAGTGATGTGATGCCAATCATTTTACAGTGCATAGAATGGTGTGATGCCAAACTTTCTTCCAGTGTTTGGTGACAGAATGCTGGGTATTCTCTGGTGCACACCGTAATGTGAGGCCAAATATTCGTTTTTAAATGTGTATTTCTCTGTTTTTATGTATTGTTTGTTTTAAATGTCTGGTGCTGCAGTGGTTGTATTTGTGAGCCCAAAACAAATTTCCCATTGGGACAATAAAAGTATACCATACCATACCAATTAGCACTTAATATCATGTAGTTATATAGTATATATGGGTGCTGGAAGTTGGGCAACAGCCAACAGGTTGACGTCCCGCCGTCCCTTGACCGGTCGCTATGCTCGTAAGGTTCCAGTCCTTTCATTCCCTTTATTTTCTGGTCATATCTCGTCTTTGCATTAGGATTTAGTTTTAGGCGGTATGGTCCGAATTCTTTTTTTTAGCCCGCTACATTTTGTAGGATTCTGTTTTTCACGCTAAGTTTTCATTATTTTCATGCCAGAACACTAGCCTGCTATGCCATCCCATGTAAACACACCAGCCCTTGCCAAACATACCCCTAATTATTTGCGTTTCGATGACGTTGCTGCTCACTTGGTCACATGTCTTAGCAATCTCTATAGTAACGGGCGCGTTGGACAGACATTCAGTTTTGCGCTCTTACTGCGTCGTCATTTTTGGTGATTTTGAGTTGATCAAAACTGTAAAACTTCCGTCTTAATTAGCTCTACAAACTACACCTAAAAGTGGAAGAAATCGAAGAATTGCCACGAACATATTGAAGGTAACATCCACGAAAACCGACGAACGTCAAACATCAAGCTGACTTGACGGTTTCGGTGTCGCTGCGAACCACAAGGTGAATGAAGCAGTTACTGCTTTGGACGTCATATGTTACATGATTCTTCCGTACCAAACCAAATTTCGGAGCAGTGGTTCAAATTAGGCCTGGCAAACTCGATTCATTTTAAGGATTCGTGTTATTCTGAGTCACTCACTAAACTGATCCGAGTCACTTGAGTCACTTGAGTCATTATTGCCAAATCCAAGGAAACTCAGTTGTAGCCCAATCTCTCTAACCACTAGCGTAGTAGGAAGTTCTGTGGATTCACACGATGCAGACTCACTATTCCAGATTTTAGTAACAAAAAATTATTTTAAAAAGGCACACGAAAAAAGAAACACAACACTTAGCCAGGCATAGGCAATGTCATTAATCTAGGAAGAAACTGTAAAATGTGCAAATTACTATAACAATAATACAACAAAATAAAAAAAACAACAATCAAATGGAACAGACATAAATATAACAATAAAATATATTAAATACAAAAACAACAATCAAATTAAACAAACATGCAAACTGTGCAAATAATAAATGCTAAGAAAAACAACATAAATATTTGCATTATAATAGTGCTTTTGTTGTGGATTTGCTTTACCCTGACGCGAGGAGAGACTTCACTCGCTCGTTTGATACGGATCCACTCATGACAACGTAGCCGGCTGATTCGTGCGATTGACTGACTCACGCAAGAACTCATGAGTCCTCCGCAACGCGTGAGTCCTCCCCATCTCACGAGTCCTTCGCAACTCACGAGTCCTTCGCAACTCACGAGTCCTTCGCAACTCACGAGTCCTTCGCAACTCACGAGTCCTCGACAACTCATGAGTCCCATGGTCTGCGAGGCGTGCCGAGCTTGCAATGTTTCAGTTTGGCTGCTCGACCCAATTGAATTTTAATAAACTACATTTATACACCATACCTACAGTAAGCCTACCTAGGCTACGTGCAGAACAGTGTATATTATTTTAAACAAGGTAGCCGACGATTCATGCGATTGACTGACTCATGCAAGAACTCATGTGTGATCGACAACTCACGAGTCCTCCACAACTCAAGAGTGATCGACAACTCACGAGTCCCATGGTCTGTGAGTCTGCACTGTTTCCAGCTGAGTCTGCGGATCGGGAAGTTCCTATAACCTGTTTCGGACTGTCGCTCTCCTCACTCGGTTGCTTAAGTTGACTTGTAGAGTTGTGTTTGCCTATGAAATTGTAAGTTATAAAAGCTTTTGGCAGCTACGATGGCTAGGACTAGTAGTAACTAATATTACAAGAGTTTTGTTTGTGGCGCTTTTATCATTTTAGTTTAAATTTGATTAGGATTCAACTGATCCGGGTTAATGATACTAAAGACCCGCGACTCATGAGTTATTTTATAGACTCGGGTGAAAGACCCGAGTGAGTCACGACTCACACAGGTTTAGTTCAAATGGAATTGTAGTTAATGGTTTGAAGCACGTTTCGAAACGTCAATGTCAAACTGCCATCAATACTGATAACCTCATTGTAAATAGGCATCTTTGTTGTGACTGTGGCCGACTGGCCGGTAGCATGTAGATTCAACCATAGATATCCATAATAAAGGCTAGATTTCTCGTCCGCGCTGCTGGCCAATGGAGGTCGACATCCACACCTAGCGGCCATCTTGCCACAGACAGCTCGCTTACTCGTAACATGTGTGTTTATGGTGCATGTACTTTCAAATAACCATAACTTGCTCAATTTTCTACTGATTTTCAAACGGTTTGTTAAAAATGTCAGAGATGTAGTTATGCTACATAGTTTTTGAAAAAATTGCATAATATATTTAAAGCATCCAGAATAATAGCCACGTTAAAGTAAACGTGACTGTTCAGTGTTGGTACTTCTTGACATTAGTTCGGCATTTGACACAGTCAACCATTACATCCTAAACGATATGTTACGAGATTGGGTGGGTATATCAGCCATGGCTCTAGACTGGTTTTCGTCCTAACTCGCAGACAGAAGTTATAATGTCTCTATTGGAGACTATGTTTTAGAGTCCACTCCACTTTCCTGCGGTGTCCCACAGGGGTCAGTTTTGGGGCCCCTGCTTTTTTCCCTGTATTTGCAGCCCTTGGGAAAGCTTATAAACAGTTTCAATATTACCTACCACTTATATGCAGACAGTGCTTGAAGTGGGAAAAAAAAGGTGCCGGTACTCTCTTGCATTGGCAAATCTTAATGACATTTAATTTCTACAGTGAAAAACAAAACATTGAGATATTGCTGGTACAACAACAATTTATTGTTATTTATAACAACATAAATGTATTTATTTAAACAAGTCATGTGTGTGTCCCTTGACAAACAGTCAAGCCAAGCATGTGTTTCATTACTCACGTTATTGATGACATCGCTGTCATTGACTAAGGTAACATTAAGGTTGGTGGCTGCAGACTCCTCATTAATGCTAGCAGTTCCACTCCCATTAACCTTCAAGGTCTAAGGAGTTTTAGGTCCGCCTGGCCTCTGGAAAGGTCATACTTTGACCCATTGACTTATGGTTTTGGACCATAAGTCAATGGTACCCTCTTTCCGATGGTACCAAGCATGTACATGACGTACATCAGAACGTCGGGAGACTGTGTAGTGAATGCTCATGAAACGTACCTGATGATTCTGGTTCGACTTGGACCTCTGTTGACGTGTCTGGCTCTGGCACACGCGTTCTTTAAGTACCTTTCTAAAGCCAGGCTAGCATAATGACTTAAAACACACATTTCTTTTTAGTTTCTAGATTTTCAGCAGTGAAAATTATGTTACGGTCAGGCGACAGCATTTTCTATCGTCCGTGGAGAAGCGAACTTCTGATAGGGTGGGCTGACTGCTTGCCTTTACGTGATTCGTCAAGAGATCTGAAGTAAGTCATGTAGTGCCCTCTGGGTAGTGTAGTTAATGTAACGTTCGGATCATTATCAATCTCTGACACTGTCGCATTCTCTGTCAGTGGTTGCGTACCGCCTACATGCGAAATGCATCGGTACGCAAGAAAAAGTGCAGGTACGCTTAAGAGTAAAATGTTGAGGTGCCGGTACTGCGTACCGGTGAGTACCGCCCCACTTCGAGCACTGTATGCAGATGATATACAGCTTAATTTTTCATTTAAACCCAGTGAGACCTCTGATTTATCTAGGCTTTTAGACTGCTTACATGCTATTAAGGAATGGTTAGCTCTAAATTCCTTACAGCTTAATGTGGATAAGACAGAGGTTCTAATTTTTGCCCCAGAAAAAGTGTTCCCAACAATTCTACAAGGTATTGGGCCTCTTTCTTCTGCTGTTTAAACTAACCTGCGTAACTTAGGGGTGATGTTTGATAAAACATATATGTTTGATACTCATGTAAAGCAGCTGACAAGAATTTTACAGAAATATCTGTAAACTGAGATCTGTAGTTTCTACTGCTGAGCTTGAGATGCTCATACATGCATTCATCTCATTGCGTATTGACTACTGTAACTCACTATACTCTGCACTCAGTAAGTCCGCTCTAAATCGCCTTCAATGTGTCCAAAATGCTGCTGCTAGGCTACCATCTAGGTCACCTAGACGGTCTCATATCACCCCTGTCTTACAGTCCCTCCATTGGCTACCTGTGAAATATAGGATTCAGTTTAAAATTCTCACTATTACTTACAGAGCACTACATGGTCAGTCACCTGCATATGTGGCTGAACTATTGCTGCCTCACTCATCTGTACTCCCTCTAAGGTCAAGCACACTTAATTTATTGACCGTCCATCGTACCCGTCTCAAGACTCGTGGGGACCGCTCTTTTGAGTCCGTAGCACCGAGACTTTGGAATGCTCTGCCTCCATCATTACGGTCTGCTGTCTCTGTGGATGCTTTTAAAAAGCAGCTAAACGTATTTTTTATACAGGCATTTAGTGAACTCTTTTATCCCTGCATTATCTTTCAATCTATGATTTTAATTTTTTAATACATATTTTATTGTACATTTTAATATGTATTCTATAGTGTTTTAAATGTGTATGCTGTATTTTATGTAAAGCACTTTGTGATTTTAAATCTGTGAAAAGTGCTCTGTAAATAAAGCTCACTTACTTACTTACTTACTTACTTACTTACTTAATAACATTTGTAAGAAACTGAACCGTTTGTAAATCCGTCAAGATTTCAGCGAGATTAGAGTATTTGTGATCACTCACCTTACATCAGGTACCATACAGCCCACCAAGCTTGCCTGTGACAAGATGGCCACCGGTGATGATGTTAGAGACTCAGCCATAAGTCATCTAGCCTTTATTATGGATATCTATGGATTCAACCGATGCAGTATAATGCTAACCATCCAATGTGCAGAAGTTGACACCTTAAGACAGCCCCTTCTCATTTGCATAATGAGGCAGAAATGCATACAGAAATGTAAAAACGACAGGGAGAAATAAATAGCGTTGAAGAAATAAATAGGGTAAAAAAATACAAAGGAAGAATAAAACAGACAAAAATATTAGAATATACACATAAATACATACATTTAAAAAATAAGTCATTAATAAATAAAGTTGAAGATTATAACGGACAATAAATAAATAAGGTAATTATTACAAAGGTGAATAAATAAAGAAGCTAATTAAACTAGATATATACATTAATGTCTCATTGTATAATTTAATTACTACCTATATTTATTCATTTACTGTATTTATTGTGCAATTAATCATATGCTTATTTATTTTTTGAGCATTTATTTAGTTATATATTTATTTCTTATTTTGGCAGACTTGGTCCTCCATACATAACCTCTTAGCTTGCTGCATGAACAGACTGTGTTCAAAGTCAAGCTAGACTTCCAATGAATGTCTAACCAATTCTAAGGAAACTGTCTAACCAATTAAGTATTTATTGTTGCCATGAAACATTGCTAAGTGTTTAACTGAAAAAGATCAACTCTTTTTGCCACATTTTGTAACACAGAACATTTTTGTTTCAATCAATTAAAACGGTTACAAAGGCTTGTAGCTACTTCACGACAAGCTGCAACAATGTGTTTTATAAAGTGCATACGATGGCAAGCAGTATACTTGCTGCAGAGAAGATGCAACTTGCCTTAATATTTAAGAAAATGCACTGCATGTTCTGCATTTTACATTCTCAATGGATTCACCAGTGGTTTTACTAACTAATTAAATGCTTTCCAAACAAAAAACTTTAATTTTCCCTCCAGCGGAGCCAATATACATTCACCTTTTGTATGTGCCATCTCTAGCCTACCTTCTCCACCCAAGGGGGAAGGCTTAGACCCGGAAGTTGAAGAAGCCCTGGGTGGTTTTTGATGCTTACTGGCTACCACCTTAAGTTAGCATTCCGTTTATTTTAGGGGTCACTTTGACAGCAAATAAATTGACATTCAAAGCGTTTAAAGACTCTATTTGTCCATTGTTTATTTCTAAAGAAACAGGACAATGTATAAAATTCACATTATGGTCTCATAGCAGCCGATTTTGTGAAAATGTGCTAACTATTGTGTCATAACCACGCAACTAATGCTGGGTACCACAAGATAAATGGGTTGATTTTGGGCCAGTTTTCCCCCTTCCGACAATCCTAGGTATGTCCCGATTATCTTGATGGTTCCACAGATTTTCTTATCAGATTTTCCTTTGGGGTGAGGTGTGTTAAGTGACCAAACCTGCTTGGAAAAACATCAGAGCCACCCCGATTGTAAATCGTAAATATTCAACATGTTGAATATTTACGATCAGAAATGCTGATGTGTGGAGGTAACCCCGAGGACAAACCTGCACACGATGTGGGGATTATCATGTGAAACATAACAATATCCAATCAGAAAGCAAGCTGAGAGAAGCCGGAAGCATAATAAATGCAGTAATGGCGCATCTTAAAGTTGAATTGATTTGGAGAGCAATGATAGAGGATCAGCTTACTGATTTGTGGCAACAACACAAACGTTTATACAAGGTGTAGTGTAAAACCTACTATAATAATAGACTGGACAGGGAGAAGAGTTAGTGATGCATATTCTGAAGTCTCAAGAGATTTTGCTTGTTCACAGTCAGGACTTTGGTTGAAAATATGTTTGTGTGTGGTGTGCTATCTTTGTCACATCATGGCACACCACACACTATAGGAGCAAAACGGTTGAATCTAGGATTTTTCGTCCTCATGTTTGTAGTCTCTCACATTTTGAAAATCTTATAAGATTAAAAAAATATTTTAGTGTGTACCCAGCATTAGTGTCGCACAGTAGAGAAATGACCAAATAATCCAGGAGAAGCTTGCAGGCAATTGGGGGGACATGGAAGCAGGGGCGTCGGACTGGGGGTAAAACCAGTACTGATTACCAGGGCCCAAGGGGAGAGAGGGCACTTGAGAAGTCTGAAATATATTTTATATATATAACATGGGGGCCCATCAGGACTGCTTATGCATAGGGCCTAGGATCTTGTGCTACACCCCTGCATGGAGGCATACAGTCAAAATGACAAAATAATTAATCAGAATAGAATCAGTTTCTCCTGCTCCTACGCTCATGGACAACTGCTACTCATGCTCTCCTTCCTCTGCAAGAGGCAAGATGTGGAAAGATTCCGATTTCTCTTTGCATGGCTAAAATAAGACTTACAACTTTCAGAGACATTGCTCACGTCACATCTACATCGTCACGCTCAGCTTGAGGCTACACAGTAAGCTCGGCTACCACCGAAAAAGTGCTTCTAATCAAGGGGGTAGGCGAACCCTACAGTCCCACGAGCGACAAAAGACAGCGACAAAGCGACAGGCTGCCATTCATTTTCAACGCGAGTGGTCGTTTGCCAGAGACCGGCCAAAATAGACAAGAAGTTTATTTAAATGCTGAGCGATGCGACAAACCGTCTGCCAATTGGATTGAAGGCAGCATGACGTATACGGTGGTTGCTCGAGTCGAAGAAAATAATTTAAGATGGCGGAAACGCTTCGGGACATCGTATTTCTGTATATATCTGACATGTTTGGCATTTTATCTTATATATTTTATTACTTCTATCGAGAAATACATACTTTTAAATAAAAAAACATTGTTTTTGTGACTTGACAATACCTCAGCAGCATGCAAGTATCAATACAGAAACGCCCACCAAGTGGGTGCGTGTCGCTGTCTTTTGTCGCTCGTGTGACTGTAGGGTTAGAGTTGAAGCAAGTTGAAGCAACCATGGGCTTAGCTGCCAAAAGTGGAACTGCACCCCCTGTGGCCCAAAAATACTTTTTCCCATAGACTTTCATGGTGAAAGAAACTGATATATTTCACCTGATAATTTTTTGCACGATGTGTGTAGTGTTTTGCACCGTGTGTTACAGAATTGTTTACGGTGCCATGCCGACATTGTGTTTATTCATTTGGTGCCTGAGTGTACCAAATGCATGCAAACGTTACGGTTTCGAAGCTTTGGTCTGAGCATTCACTTTTAGTGTTTTAGCAATCGGGAAAAACTGTAAAACATCCATGCTTCTAATTGGCTTCACTTGCTCTCCATAAAAACTAAGGGCGTCTGTTGGTCCATTCATAATGTCACTGTCCTCAACATCATTTTGCTGACTCACATATTTAACCACTACTTCTATTCTTTCAATTCTGTCTACAAGTGTCACGTTACAATAATAATGGAATTTTGTAAGTTAGTGTAGCCTAATACTTCTGAGTGAACTGAACGAGTCACTAATAAAAGGAGTTGATGAATTGTTCGAACTTCATAGTCTTTGGAATTTACTGTAAACAGTTGCATATTCACAAAATTTAATGCATGTTATGATTGATATGCATTATCTTCAAGTTTACATACAGTGCTGTATGTAAAAAAAGTTTAGATTTATTTTTACCTTTATTTCTCAAACATTTTCATTTACAGCAACAATCTGGGAGCAATCAAGGTTAACTGCACTGCTCAATGATAAAATAGATTTTCCTCTTGCTAGTTTGGGATTCGAAAAAGCAACCGTTTGGTTACTAGTCAGATGTTCTAACCGCTAGTTTATCTGCCACTCCAATTTTCTTCGTAATTTTTCTTGCATGCTTTATCATATAAATTAATGGGTACTAATTAATTAAATTCAGCACACAGGCATTTTGGGAAAATAACAAATTTTTTGATTTATTTCAATCTAATTCAGTAAATCTTCTAATTTTAAAAACAACAACTATTAAAACAACTTTTTCTATTACTATTATGATAATATGCCATTAATATTAATAATAACACTAATTTTATTTATATGAGTGAACTGTTTTAGGACAATTACACATGCTGAAATTATGCTGAATTTATTTAGCCTTTAATTAAATTATTTACCAAAATGATTAAGAATTTTTCTTGCAATGTTATTATCATCATTTACATGGATTGATATTAGGTGATACATTGGATTTAGATACCAAATAATCAGTGGAATTAGCCTGGTTAACACCAGACCCTTCTCAGTTCTGGCTGAGAGTGAGTCTGGGCAAGGTTCATTCACAGCCCATTTCCAAAGGGGCGTCGCCAACGGAAGCCGCTCAAATGCATCTCGCCGCAATTGGATGTATCAGACTTTTTTTGTCGAGTCGGCAAGACCGCGACAACATCTTTTTTTTAGATGGCTTTAAGTGTAATTATTGGCTCGGTTTTAACAAAAAGGAAATGTTCAAATTGCTTAAAACAAACGCAATAGCTGATTCGAACAAGTGATATTGTGGATGTTCCATTGCCGCAGACATCGTTGTAATTGAGTCTGGCCTCTCTCTAGGTTTCTTCCCAGGTCCCACCTACTAGGGAGTTTTTCCTAGCCACTGTGCATCACTTGTGTTCCTTGCTTTTGGGGGTCTCGGGCCGGGTGTCTGTCAAAGCACTTTACAACTGCTGTTGTAAAAAGGGCTTTATAAATAAATTTGATTGATTGATTGAATTGTCTGCCTCAACCAATGACAGTATAAAGCTGCGCTATCGTCATCGTATGAAGTCCGCCTCAACGGTTGTGATTGGTGCCTCGAATTGGAAAAATTGGAAATGGGCTTGAATGGGCTCTTGGCCAGACTGACTTGCAGAGCAAATCTAAATTTGCCGAAGTCCGTCGGGGTTCTCCCAGGCTACAGTGGAATCCTAAAATCTTTGACAAACTAAAAGGCTGCAATTAGATTACTACATTAAAAGCCTCCAGCGATACTAATTTCTGCTCCTGCAAGCCGCCATTTCATAGGTTAATGTTCCAAACCAAATTTAGCACAGGTGACGCTATTTATTACCACGATGAAACACTCAAGCTGGATTCACACCAGGTCCGGCAAACTGGTTGCATTGCGGCGGAAGTCCATTCATTTCAATAGGAAGCAATGCGCACCGCTGCGGCAAATCTACCGGAACCAGCAAAATGTGGATGTGGTGCGGTGGGTGTGTCGCAAGAGTTGAAATTATTCAACTTGTGGGTTGCTTTGCCGTACGGCACCAGAACTGGAAGTTGATTTACCACCGAGGAAGAGCTAATATGTCGCTTTCACCTATGGGTTTTTTTGGATTGCAAGAAAAGCTTTGACAGCTCAATAGATAGTTTTATTTTTGTCAATGAATGCTAAACTGAAAAAACTGCCTGTCGCCTTGCTGGAGGAGGACAGTTGTATGCAATGTTGCCCACCATCTCATAGATGCAGAAGATTGATTACGATGTTGATTGCGGTGTACAAGTGTGTCTGCATTACGATGCCGTACAGTGATTTTTTTGCCGGGCCTGGTGTGAATCCAGCTTTATGAGGATGCATATATCCAGTAAAAAGTAGTGTGCACTAAAATCTGACGTGTTCAGTGGACATCGCGCCTAACTCAGAGTAGTCGCAACTGGGGTTGGACGGAAAACTTACGGAATGTTGGCTTGCGGGAGCAGGAGTGAGTATTGCTGCTCTATACTAATTCTATTGGAATCCTATAGTGCAGCAATACTCAATCCTGCTCCCACAAGCCGCCATTCCGTAAGTTTTCCGGACAACCCCAGTTGCGACTACCCTGAGTCATGGTAATGAGTAGCGCCACCTGTGCTAAATTTGGTCTGGATCAAAAACCTACGGAATGGCGGCTCGCAGAAGCAGGAATAAGTATCGCTGTTTTTTACTTGACAACATTTGCCACAACAGAAAATGCTTATTGTTTGTCTATATCTATGTAAACTGTCATTTTCGAAGTTGTAAATACACTCACTGGCCACTTCATTAGGTACACCTGTTCAACTGCTCATTAACAGAAATATCTAATCAGCCAATTACATGGCAGCAATGCAATACATTTAGACAGAGTCTAACAGAGTTGTACAGAGTTTTTGTTTTAATTACGTTTGAACTGATTCCAACCTTTGGACACTATCGTTTTCTCCAGCCTGTCTTTCTCTTAGCCCCTCACTACTTATGCTTTCTTCAGTTTGTAATCTGCGCCGTCAGTCTTCATTATATGTGAAGCCAGCAGCGTCAGCCTGGAGTGAGACAGTAATAATTATCCGTGCGAACACTGCGCGATACAACGTTGGTAACATTGACTAAAAGAAGCTTTGAGGCAAATCAATGTGTCAATGCTTTTTTGTAATCGAGTTATTCGAGTTATTCGAGGAATCTTTTCAGCCGTAGTTGAGGGTAATGAAGAGGTGGATAGGGTGGCGAAGAGGGGAGCACGAATGAATTAAGTGGATGTGAGGATACCGTATGGGTGGGGGGGAGATGAAAGTGAGGATAAAGAGGGTGGGGATGGAATGCTGGCAACAGTGGGATGGGGATATTATGGGATTCAGAAAACAATTAGGGTGGGAGGGGTGTATAGGGGGAGTCGTAGGGAGGATGAAGTGTGGTGTAGGATGAGGTTTGGACATACAGGGCTGAATGCAATGTTGAGGATGATGGGGAGGCATGAGACCGGGTTGTGTGAGGGGTGTATGGGTCATTCTATGAAACGGGTGCCCTTTCCACTTTGCAATTTTCCAAACTTTAATTACATGCAAATATTTTTTTTAAACTTACAAATTTAGAGACATGTAAAGCCTCCAAAAAAACATATTTTCCCACCTCAGGCACAAAATCCTTAATAATATTATCCTTTTTATTTAGGTCAGGGAGTCTTTCTTGTACCATCCCGTCACGGACAATATGTATGCTAGCAGAGTAATAAAACAAATGTATTTTTTAAATCTAATGTTTCCCTAATAGTAAAATGTCCCTTTTTTAGATAACATCAATAGAAAGTCTGTAATTAAATTATTTTATTCTTAGTATTTTTATCTTGAAATATGAATTCGACATTACAATGACCTCATTGTTTGAACTGAAAAAACGAATACACTGAAAAAATACAAATAAAGTTACATTTATTTGATTAGTTCACACAACAAGAACACAATTCAACATTAATGTATGTAACATTTTATTTCATTCACATAAATCTTTAACAAAATGATGGCTGGGTGGTAACTGATGTGACGGAGTGGTTCACTGTGAAGGGGTGGTATGGACAATGTGTTTATATGTATGATTTGCTGGTTTTAAACTTTATAAAACTGGGGGAGGGAAACATTTAACTTGGAGATTTAATGGAAAACATACAGTGGGGAGAACAAGTGTTTGATACACTGCCAATATTGCAGGTTTTCCTACTTACAAAGCATGTAGAGGTCTGTAATTTTTATCATAGGTACACTTCAAATGTGAAAGATTAAATCCAAAACAAAAATCCAGAAAATCACATTGTATGATTTCTAAATAATGAATTAGCATTTTATTGCATGACAGTATTTAAGTATTTGATACATCAGAAAATCCGAACTCAATATTTTCGGTAACCTTTGCTTGCATTTACAGAGATCATACGTTTCCTGTAGTTCTTTGCAATACGGACGTTCAGCTCCCTCCAAAGACTTTCTATGGGGTTTAGGTCTGGAGACTCGCTAGGCCACGCCAGGACCTTGAGATGCTTCCTATGAAGACACTCCTTAGTTGCCCTGGCTGTGTGTTTCGGGTTGTTGTCATGCTGGAAGACCCAGCCACGACCCATCTTCAATGCTCTTACAGAAGGAAGGAGGTTATTGGCCAAGATCTCGCGATACATGGCCCCATCCATCCTCCTCTCAATACGGTGCAGTCGTCCTGTCCCCTTCGTAGAAAAGCATCCCCAAAAGAATGATACATCCTCCATGCTTCACAGTTGGGATGGTGTTCTTGGAGTTGTACTCATCCTTCTTCCTCCAAACATGGCGAGTGGAGTTTAGACCATAAAGCTCTACTTTTGTCTCATCAGAACACATAACCTTCTCCCATATCCCAAATAGATAATGATTGAGTAAAAGAGATAATGATTGAGTAAAAGAGATGGTGAGTGAGATAGGGAGTGAGTTACATGGTGAGTGAATGAACAAAACGGTTAAGTTAACAGAAAAAAAATGATTAGCCTATAATCCTTGATTGCTCACATCCTCACATTCAAATGGGAAGCAGAACCACCCCATCACATCCCTTACCACCCCGTCACAATAAAACATGTGACAGGGTGGTATGTGACGGGGTGGTAAATTTCAGCCCAAAATGGCAGCAGATCTCCCATGTGGTCAAGTTCCTCACCTAGCATACATGCATTCTGTCTGAAATATATATATTCTTGCATTAATAATGTAAAAAAAAAACAGTTTTCCCTCTTTATTTTGCATGACGGGGTGGTTGGTTTAAGCCTTACGGAACCTGCCTAACATGAAAAAACAACAAATAAAGAATGTAAAGGAATTTCAGTACTTGCCTGCTTTTGATCTTGGCGGCTACAAGGCTCCAATTATGTCACTTCCGCTTTGTGATGTCATTTAAAGCAACAGTACATTATTTATAGATAAAACAAGTTAGTGTCACGGTAAGTCAAACTGATGGACATACACAAATAACAAAATATTTACATAAAAATAAGGTTCATTTTTAAGAAAATGCATCTAATGTTAAAAGAGACACACATATAATCCTGATATAAATCCTTAACTTATTTGGTGATATTTTAGATGCAAATGTCATGTTGGTCAACACGGACATGTGAAATTGGCTATGTACTACTGAAAAATTATTAAAAATAGTATGTTATTCTTTAAGAATAGTATTTTATTCATATATCATGTTAACAAGAACACTTAAATGAATAAGTTAAGTGTTGTAAACACATTTTGGGACATTTTTGTGCCCTGTGCATCTCATCAAACGTTGTGGACCCAAATGGCACAGGTTTCGTAGAATGACTCGCATGGTGGAGGAAACAGTGGAGCATGTCGTGTTGTATTGTGAGAAGTATGGTGAGGAAAGGGAAAGGTTGTATGGTCTGGTTAAAGGTTGTAGGTCCACTGGCAGGTGAACAGTGTTTTAGACCTTGAAAAATAGTCTAAAGTAAAAATAGACAAGCTTTTTTCTTTAATATATATTTTAGAACTGAATTCAATTTAGAATTTTAAAATAAACTTAACTGTGTTTGTATTGTATTTGAATGTTGTTGTTACCAAATTTGTAAATAGTTTAAAATATTTTTCATTAGATAG
>JACXGM010008489.1:0-28928 GCA_016801145.1 Umbra pygmaea | reverse complement strand
CAATGAATCTAAAATATATTAAAGTTTAATTTTTATCATTACATTATGGAAAATAATGAACTTTATCACAATATGCTAATTTCTTGAGAAGGACCTGTATGTATGACCTTGTGTTTTCCTGCTCCCTGGACACCAGCAATCCCCAACATCCTGATTCCCTATGAACGCATCCCTCAAGCCCAGATTCCAATCACCTGAATTCAGAACACCTGTTACTTGATATCATCTGTATATATACCTGTCTGTTTGTTTACCTCATTGTGAGGGATTGTTTGTTAATGACTTACTGTGTGCTAGAGTCCCGAGCTGCATGTTTGAGTTATTCTGCCCTGACCTGTTTTTCCTTGGGACCTTGTTTTTGCCCTGTGATATCCTGTCTTTCTTAACTCTGCCTGCCTGCTGACTATCCTTGGATCCTGGTGTTGTACTATTGGAACTGTTTTGTGTACTGAACCCTGCCTGGCCTTTGTTTATCCTTGGCATCCTGAATATCCCTGTGTAGCGAACCATGCTGACCTGACCTGTCTAACTGATCCTTATTCATTATTAAATTACATTGTGAATTTTAGAGTCAGAATCGTGACAAATTTTAATTACTTAATTTGCATGATTTAACAATGAATATATTGCCACGGTATACTCTGGGAATGTTACTAATTAAAAATGTCATAATTATTTAATTAAACAGTACAGTATGCTAGAAATAACAATGAAACTAAACACAACATTCTCTAAATATTTTGTTTCAGTGTTTTTTCAATGTTGCTGTACAATGACATTATAGCCATTCCTGTCTTAGTTTCATATCACAGATTTCTATAGGAGAAGCATAATGAAAATGATTGACTTGTGTAAGAGGCTGGGGTTTGTCTATCACTCCAGTGACACCTGAGTTACTAGTCAATGATAATACTTTCCTGCCTGCTGTAGCTTAGCAAATCTAGTGTGCTACAAAAGGTTGCAGTGCTTTTCTTGTCCACATCAGTGTCCTGTCTACACTGTTATGCTGGATTCACACCAAGCACGGCAAAAAAATCACCATACGGCATCGTAATGCAGACACACTTGTACACCACAATCAACATCGTAATCAATGGTGGGCAACATTACATACAACTGTCCTCTCCAGCAAGGTGACTGGCAGGAGCTTTTTCAGTTTTAGTATTGATTGACAGTATGAAAACTATCAAAGATTTTCTTGCAGTCCCATAAACCCATAGGTGAAAGCGACATTAGCTCTTCCTCAGTGGTACATCAACTTCTGTTTCCGGTGCTGTATGCCAAAGGACCACACAAGTTGGATAATTTCAACTCTTGCAACACACCCGCCGCAACGCATCCACATTTTGCCGGATCCGGTAGATTTGCCGCAGCAGTGCGCATTGCTTCCTATATTGAAATACCAACACGTTTGCTGTGCCTGGTGTGACTCCAGCATTAGTCTGAGAAGCTCAACATCAGACAGTCTGTTACTCTACATCAACACAGACAAACTGTCAAACACTCACTGATATAATTAAGTGAGTCCAAATCCAGGCCTGTCTGTGACTATGTATTTAGTTCTACAGTACATACTTTTTCTTATCAGGGAGGAAATGACCTGTGTTGCTATGGGATTTAGTTAAACACTAGAATTGATTGGAGTTTGGTTCCCTTGCGTTCAACCGGTTGGAGCTGAAACTATTCCTGTGATCACTTGGGTGATCCACATTAGCACAAGGTGGGGGGGCTCTGTGCTGCGTCTGATGTGCCATACGGCGAGAGGTTCCCTGCTAGACCACTGAACAAAGGCTCAGCCATGGTTCATTACTGACACTGGATACCAATTGATAAGTGTCGAGGTCTGTTAGACAGCTTTATAAGGGTCACCTGCTGTATCGTCCTGGCTTCATTAAACTAGGAATGGGGCTGTGCACCACTGGGTCTCATCTCCAGATAATCAGAGGATGACAAAGACACTTCTAATGGTGATATTGATGGCCTATAAGCCATGTAGCAATACACACAGAGTTTAACAGGAATAGTTACATATGACGCTGGTATTCTGGGAGAGAACAAACACAACATACTGTAGCTGCTTCATTGGTATGTTGCAAACCTTTATGTCTTCCCTGGTAAATATGGCTGCTCAGAGTACATTCACTTTCTGATCAGGTCTGAGAGAAAGCTAGTATTTTCTTTAATCTGTGTGTGGAGGTTTGGGTGGTGCCATTTATTTATCCCGGATGGAAAGAGACAGAATCTAATTTGTAGAGATTCATAGCTACACCAGATACAGGGAGTGAAGCATCCAATCAGGGTCCGTTTTTCACTGTGTCCTAACACCCCCAACACTTCCTATGGACAGCATTATCAGTCCATTTACAAACCAGTGGAGATGTAAATGTACAGTGGCAGCTTAAGGAGATTGGAAAACATTTATAGCAGCATGCAAGCAGTGTCTGTGCATGTTGTGTGCTTGTTGCCACTGCTGTTCATGTAAAACCAAATAGTTTCAATTAGGGATGGAGAGGAGAGGAGACCAATTATACAGCAAATTAATATATTGACTGGAGTTTTTAGAGGTCTCTTTGTGTTGAAAATAAATATTAATATAATAATAATAATAATAATAATAATGGCTAAAGCTGGAGAGAGTAAGACTTGTTATCTTCATTAAAGGAGGGGTGATATTAGGCATAATTAAAACAAAATATTTATCTGTAGCATCTCTGAGAAGCATAACAATATTTTAACTGCAGCAAGTGTGTAAACAAATATCACAATTTAATTATTGACATTATAGAAAATCAACTTTGTTTTACTCTCAATAAGGAAACAATTATATTCTTATAAGTCATTAAATTCATGTTCTTTTTGTTTCTAATCTGTTTCCATTTACATTAAACAGCTCTACGTACTGTAGCACATCACAACAATTTCATCTGTATCAATGCTTGAGGCCACTGACCTGGAACCAACTCCATCCTAACATATCCCTCTCCTGACACACCCAGATATATTCTACACTCCCAAGTAAAAACACATTCTACATGTAATATATGGATATGTAATATTTTGTAGGTATGTTCATAAAGTATAAGCTGAATCACTAACATATCTCAGTTAGCAATAAAATTGCCAGTTTGAAAGCAAGAGGTTTTGATAACATGGCTACAATATTGGCACATTCACAACCGACAACTTTTTTTGGAGGATGATTTTTGGTTTTATACCTGCACTTATACAATCAGTGGCAAAGAAATCATAGCTTGCATCTTTGAGTAAAACCTCCAATTAAAAGGAAACAAGGTGATGAGAAGCTCTGCTGTAGCTGTTAAGGAAAAGTTGGAAACAACCTGTAGCTGATCAAAAACAGCAGGGGTCAAAGGTCGAGCGATGGAAGGTAAATCCAGGGCAGGATGTGAGGAGAAACGTGTAGTGTCTGTCCTAATTTAGGGGGAACTGGTTTTCTTTCTGCTGTATGTCTGGATCAGATAATGAGAGGGATGGGGAAAGATAGACAGAGAGTAGAGAATAAAAGACACTGTGAGAGAAAGAGAGAGCATCCAACTGTAAGGGAAGCCATGTCGTATAATAACTTCCTATAGTGTGGTACCTGAACACTCACCTGTGAATAATGATTACCTCAGAATAGTTCAGAGCCATTGTACAGTTCAGTAAAAAGAACACTGCTACAGAATAACTGTAATGTGAACAGAAACTGTCATCAGAGAAGATTAGATAATGGTTTAAAAGGGATATTACAGCTGTGAATACCCTGTATAAGACATTACTCCATTTCCTTTGCGTGAGCCATTATCTAATTGACTCCTTGAGTTCATGTGACAGAGATGTGACAGTAGGTGACGGCAATAATTGGACTGACCCTTACACACTGAGGAGAAAGATGTTGCTCTTATGACTGCTGCTTCATCAGAACATGCTTATGAGCCTCACTGATTTACACAGTAAACGTTAATTAGAGACCTACAATTATTTGAAGATAACAGAGAAGATAACAGTGTCTGATGTATTCTAAAATAGTTGTTAGTAATTTATTCTCTGAACTTATGACGATGGTGTGTCAAATCCGGGGCACATGAGAAATAAAATCAATGGAACACAATTGAAGTTATTATTCTATTTCTGTGTATTTAATACTCTCTGACAGGCAAAATGCATAACCAGTGACAACATCTTATGATTAATACAATGTGAGGTTACATGTTTGTATGAAGTCATAGTGTCAGCAATGTAGCAATGACATGCCATATCTATGATAAAATGTATTTTAATCAAGGCATTTCATATTTCATACATATCCAGTATCAACACCTGTCTAAGAAACATCAGGACATACCACAGTTGTCCATAATAGTAAAACATACTACAGTACCAACAATAACACTTAACAATGGTACAATGAAGCATCAAGTATGACGGATGGCAATCATTTTATTTTCTGAAAACCTGTCAAGACAGGAAGACTGGAGAAACAAGTTCAGCATAATCAAAAAATCCCTCTGCAGAACCGCCATCTCCTACATAAAGCACAAATTATTAGAAGTATAATGTCAAAACATTATCAGGCACAAAAAAAGAGGAATGATTTCTGCACTTTAACAGCTAGCAAATGGATAATGCAATAATTTTAAAGTTAAAGGACAACTCCGGTGCAAAATGAACCTAGGGGTTGTTAACACATTGGTACTGAGTTGACCGTTCTCTGGGATATGTTTTCATGCTATTTGAATGTGCCCAGTTTTAGTGCGAACCGATAATTACCTTATAACGCTAGTTGTGAGGGCATGGATGAAGTAAAAATAAATTGATATTTTAAACCACTAACAAGGCTCAAAATAGCACCATACTTCCATGGTAGCATATTGAGGGTCCCTACATGCCAACAGAAGCATTGAAACTTTATAAGTGTACAGACAGTTTATTTTTTTTAAATTGTTTAAAAGACAATAACGTTTGTGTATACAGCCAGGCGCCATCTTCGGAAAACAGACTCGACCAGTCGAACCACAAACTCTGTGCTACGTGAGCTGAATTGTAAGCAAGTTTTGTTTGATTTTAGTTTGCATCGCCAGCTGTAAGGCTTGCTCATTGATCTGCATTTTAAAACACCAACTGCTGGATAACTGGCACAATCTAAAAAGGCTGTATGAATTGTGTGACACTCATCTTGAGTAGATATTTATAGCTTTTTTTAGCTAAAAGTAAGCCCTACAATTGTCTGCCCATACCACAAAACAAGGGCAACATTAGGCAACCTTATTAGAGTAAAGATATACACCGATCAGCCATAACATTGTGACCCATGGAGGCATGGACTCCGCTAGACCTCTGAAGGTGTGCTGTGGTCTGGCACCAAGGCGTTAGCAGCAGATCTTTTCAGTCCTGGAAGTTGTGAGGTGGGGCTTTGTCCACCACATCCCACAAACGCTTGATTGTATTGAGGCGTTTTAAGAAAAATTCTCATCCACACAAGCATGGTTTCAAAAAAATCTCTATCCACATTAAAACGCAAAAACGCTAGATCATGTGCTGTCAAGAGCATGCCAAACCAACAGGTGACGATATAACCCTAACCGTAAAGCCATTTTGGCCAATCAGAAGCCTAAAAAAGGGTTATTACCTGTTCCGGTAGTTCTCGTCCAAAACCGAGGAGGACCGTGTCCTGGGACTGGGAGCGTAGTAGTGTAGTCATAAGCAGTGACCTGAGCAGTGATGCATTCTGATGCCTCTGCTCAGCAATATAATACGATAAATGTGCATGTATCGGTATATAAGCCCTGCTAGCAGCAAAGTTATAAGCAGCAATAGTTTGGCTACGTCCGCCATCGCACAGACTCTTAAATTGTATTATTTTTGCACAAACTCTTCTCATGTAAACAATGGAGATGGTGGCGCACAATGACGTTAAACGGAGATAACAGAGCGCACTCGGACGTCACGTGCCAAAATCTCCGTTTTCACTGTCCACACGACACCACTGTAACCGGAGTTTCTAAAAAACTTCACCCTGGCCGGAGTTTTCAAAAAAGCCTGGTTTCAGTGACCTGTTACAGCGTTTTCGTGTGGACGAAAGGCATAACCGCATTGAAAAAAACTCTGGTTTCAAAAATACCCGTGTTCGTGTGGACGGGGCCTAAGATTTGTGGAATTTGGATGCCAATTCAACATCTTGAACTTGTTCTGTTCCTCAAACCATTCCTCAACCATTTTTGCTTTGTGGCAGGGTGTTTTATCATGCAGTAGTTCGGAGCACATGGGCCAGCCTTTGCTCCCCAAGTGCGAATAAGCCTTGGCTGCCAGTGACCCTGTCACCGTTTCACAGCTTTTTCTTCCTTGGACCACTTTTGATAGGTACTGACCACTGCAGACCGAGAACACCTCACAAAAGCTGCAGTTTTGGAGATGCTCTGACCCAGTCATCTAGCCATCACAATTTGGCCCTTGTCAAAGTCACTCAAATCCGAACGCTTGCCTATTTTTCCTGCTTCTTCATTTTCTCCTCAAAGTTGATGTGTTAGAAGCAGGAAAATGGGCAAGCATAAGGATTTGACAAGGGCCAAATTGTGAGTCAGTATCTCTCAACAGTGGTCCAAGGAAGGAAAAGCGGTTAACCGGTGACAGGGTCATGGGCGGTGGGACATTGATGCACGTGGGGAGCGAAGGCTGACCCATGTCGTCTGATCCAACAGACAAACTACTGTAGGTACATTTGTGGAAAAAGTAAATGCTGGTTCTGATGGAACGGTGTCAAAATACAGTGCATGACAGTTTGTTGCGTATAGAGCTGCTGTTTTGGTGGACAAAGGGGGACTTAAACAATATTAAGCAGGTGGTCATAATGTTATGGCTGATCTATGTACAGTATACTGTACATACAGTCATATGCAAAAGTTTAGGCACCCCTGACAATTTCCATGATTTTCATTTATAAACAATTGGGTTTTTGGATCAGCAATTTTATTTTGATCTATCAAATAACTGAAGGACACAGTAATATTTCAGTAGTGAAATTAGGTTTATTGGATGAACAGTAAATGTGCAATATGCATCAAAATGAAATGAAGATAGTTTTATAAATTTGGGCAACTTAACAGAAATATCACATCAATATGATATATCACATCAAATTAGGAAGAAATAACAGCCTTTAGGGACCGTTCGGTATTTATGGAAGGGACCACCGGAGGAAAATAGGAGAGGGTCATGTCTCTTTATTTATTGTTGAGGGTAGGGTCACTTAACATTTTTTAGTCAGGTGGGAGGGTCACCCAACTTTTGTATTCATGAAAACAGCAACATTTCAAAGTGGCTTGTTTGGTGCACATTTTTCCATGTAGGTCTCAGTCTCGGCCCCCCATCGCTAGCAGATGGGCCTGACCCAACAAAAATCGCACCATCCCCTACCCAAATTGACGCTCAAAGAAATTGAGTTTTGAAAAATGTTCAGCTTCGGTAGCTTTACCTATACAATAACTGAGGAAGCCTAGTGATGAATCCATAGCAAACAGTTCATGTGTTGAATTTGTTATTACCAGGCACGTGCACAGATAGACCCCTTTCCCTCAGATTCAAAAGTGCCCTGGTGTTATATTTTTAAATTATTTTAAATACTTTAATATTATAAGGTTGTATACCAGTCACATTCTCTAAAATGTAATTGACATATATTTATGGGCCCTCCTCTACCCCCTCTAAGAAATGGTTCGTTCCAACAACAACGATGCTCACAGTGATACGGTGAGTTGGCTAATCAAAGTACTACTATTCATCAATGCTTGTGATTTTAGAAAAATGTTTCTGGCTAGCTGGCCTGTTTATATTGTTCAACTTTTAAATGAGTAGCAAGCAATCTACAATTTTGTGTTCAATACAATATATTATTCACTGGTCAGGAAAACTTAATTTGCAACACACAGAAGCATGCTGTCTGCACATCGCGCTGAAAATGAACCAACGCACGGCGGGCTTTTCTCAGCTGATCTGGGTAGCTATCTTCATTAACTGGCTCTACTGAGATCAATATTAAGAGTTGAAACACAAGTTACACATCGTTTTAAAGCTGAAGTTCCCGTTAACATTTGTGTATTCAATTCAAACCGTATGTTTTGTGGTGAGTGTGACTAAATATTAAAGAGCAAGTTACACAGATAGGATAGCTGTCCAACAGTCAATCCCTGGATTTTCCAGGATCAGATTATTCCATGTGCTATAAATTATTGTTTAGTTGTCAATATAATGTGCGCATTAATCAACACTGCCTTTGTCTACCCTCTGCAGAAAGTGCTGTCATCCATTCAGAGGCAGGTACAGTAGTGCAGAAGGACAGAGTAAAAGCCCTGTAGCAGTCAACATATAACCAGGATAGAGAGGTAAGGTAAATGAGTAGGAAAGACTGGTCAATACTTATGTAAAGTCTGAAACCCCTCCTGTGGCATATTATACAGTGTATGTAGTGATTTAAAAAATTGGTTTATTAACCTGTATAATATATTAATCTGCCATTTTAGTGATGCATGATGTAGGCTATATTACTTTTTTACTCTTTATACTAAACTAACATATAGATGCCAAATGCCACAATTACAATGGCTTCCTATGTAAGTGTTCAAGTAAGGACATCAATTGAATAAATAATTTAAGATCAATGGATTTAAAGGAATAAACATATGCGCCATGAAACAGTGGACCTATACTGTAAATATAGAATTTATATTGTTATTAAATACATCAATTTGACTGATTTTTACAAACTGGTCTGTAACATCAGTGACATTTTTGCAATATGCGTTGACTTTGCTTTGACTGATATCTTTATATGAACTGTAACACAGTAACTACTTTAAAATTGCTTTCCTATTTTTGTTCAGTATAGTTTTGGGCAAAATAGTTTGGCATAGTTGTTCAATTAATTAGAGACACAATGTCAAAAACAATCTGGTATTCGAAGACGAGGACTGCAGGCACTGATCATATCTTAATAATAACATATATTCATATTAATAGTATTAAAGTATTTAAAATGGGGGGCCCAGACATATGTATATATGTATATGTGTGTGTGTATATAGGGTTAGTAAATGCTTACAAGTCTGACTACCTAACCACTGAGCAATCTGACCTCGTGTCACCTTTAGGCAGTTTGTTTATTCTAGTCTACTCATAAGTAATTAGTCTGATCAACTGAACACAGCCTGACTGAATTATATTACTTTTTTAAATAAATAGTGTGTTGGAGGAGACTGAACTAGGCCCAGGTTCAGGACGTATTCGATTATAAATTGTTTTGTGGCAACATTGGGTAATGGAAATTATGGAGACTTGGAAAGGGTGTGTGTGTGTCTATGCATGCAGGCATGCGTGCACGTGTAGGGTGCCCTTTTTATACTTGAGCCCCTGCCCCTCAAAATGTCTGTGCCTAGCTCTGGTTATTACCCAGTGTGCTTTGTTGAATGGTCTCAATGTTTCATATTTTTATTGCAGGAAGTGTGCATTTAGTTTCCATGCTTATTCATACCTGCCAACCTGCACGCATTTTGCGTACCATTTACGCAATTTCAAGTCAATGTTCGCTGGTATGAAATACTACTCATAAATACGGAAAAATTGTATTTGCCAGTGTTTTTTTAATTCACTGTTAACGCTATTATTATTAATGCTGAGCCATTTACAGGATTCGGGCAAAGGAAAAAAAACTCATGCACCTGCTTCTTCCGCGGATGACCAGTCTCTATCTAGTAATCGTGATACAGCTGCTGGATTCACTCATGGCAGCTCCACCTTGTCCGTTGACAATGACCCACCACTTATGCTTTAGGAAAGTGGTAGGGAAATTGCCAAACTGTTTGCCAATACATGTTTGACATCTTAACGAGGTAGCTAGGTAGCTAGCTACAGTAACTAATGTTAATAATGCAGGTAGGTTAGCTACATAGCGCTTGTGAAGCTAATTAACTTCACAGCTTTTAGTTAACTAGCTGTAGAGAGACCTTGCTCATTAAAAAGACACAGATGGCTATAGTTGTTAAATGCATAGTTCTATATAGTGCTTGCACACTTGTGTGATTCATGTGACAGCATGTTATGTACAGCAATGTTTCAAGTTAGTGCAGCAAGCCTTAGCTGATAGGACGTGCTGGTGATGTTGGATGAAGAGGCAGACTTACTATTTAATTAAAATATAATGCAGGATTGACTATAATGCACACCCAGCCACTTTTGTTTAGATTGCAAACGTCATGGGGGAAAAAACTATATGACTGGAGACTGCCACAGCATCTATCCCAATTGGAAATGTTATAATTGGAGTGCCCTACCCTCTAGTAATATTAATAATAGCAGAACCTAATGGTATGTTTTCATTCTAATTTTATGGTTAAAATTGCTACTGAGTATGGTCAGTTTTAGGATTTCATAAGACTCTCAGACAAGAGATTGCAATTTTTTGGTTGTTGAATTACAAGCAATGGGAAAGGGCCTAATAGAGTAGTCACTGTATCATTTAATAAACAAGTAATTTATATAAGTAATTTTATAAGTGTGCATATGTTTTTTTTGTGGGCTTATTGAGATGGTGGAATGCCCACTTCCCAAATGCTGTGCACCTCTGTGAAACACTGTGTCCACGCTGAAGTGGTACTCATAAACATTTCTCAAGGTTGGGAGGTATGCTTATTATGTTTCTACAACAATGGTAGTGAGTAAATCTACTGAAATGGCCACCATCTTGGTGTAGTGTGATGTGTAAGATGAGACAGCAGAGGTTAAGTCATGGTTGTAAAAAAACAGTGGCTATCTATACATTGTTGCCAAGGGCAAACCAGTACAGAAGGCATTAATAAATTGTTGGGGAGGGTCATGCCTCTTTTCCCAATAATTTTGGAGTGTCCTAGAAATATGTATTGCTGGCGAAGGGAGGGTCAGGTCTATTTTGACTAAAGATCCCAAAACTCCTTCGGTAGCCCCTTAAATAAATAAAGAACAGTCCCTTAGATGTTTCTTATAGCCTGTAATGAGTGTCTGGATTCTGGATGAAGGTATTTTGGACCATCCCTACTACAAAACCTCTACAGTTCAGTTAGGTTTGATGGTTGCCGAGCATGGACAGCCCGCTTCAAATCACCCCACAGATTTTCAATGATATTCAGGTCTGGGGACTGGGATGGGCATTCCAGAACATTGTACTTGTTCCTCTGCATAAATGCCATGGTAGAGTTTGAGCAGTGTTTTGGGTCGTTGTCTTGTTGAAATATACAGCCCCGTTGTAACTTCAACTTTGTGACTGATTCCTCTACATTATTCTCAAGTATCTGCTGATATTGAGTGGAATCCATGCAACCCTCAACTTTAACAAGATTCCCAGTACCGGCACTGGTCACACAGCCCCACAGCATGAGGGGACCTCCACCAAATTTTACTGTGGGTAGCAAGTGTTTGTCTTGGAACGCTGTGTTCTTTTGCCACAATGCATAACGCCCCTTATGACCAAATAATTCCATCTTTGTTTCATCAATCTTCCAAAATGAAGCTGGCTTGTGCATTTGTCCAAATGTGCATTTGTATACCTCAAGCAACTCTGTTTGTGGCGTGTGTGCAGAAAATGCTTCTTCCGCATCACTCTCCGTACAGCTTCTTGTGCAAAGCGTGCTGAAATTTAGAATGATGCACAGTGACACCATCTGCAGCAATAATGTTTTAGGTCTTTGGAGGTAAAGCACTGCATTTCAGCCCGAGCCCGACGGGCCCCAACTTATTTATGCCCCTAGGGCCGGGCCTCAGGCCTTTTTGGGGTTATACTTTTTATATTTTTAGACTTTAATAAAAAAATATGAGAAGTTTACTTCGAGAAAAACGAACATAGAAAGACATTATATAACCTGTTTTTAACCTATCTTATAATTACACTGACATATGACTGACATGACAGTCTCACGCACGCACACAGAAGGTTTCTCCTCGATTCACGCACACCAGGGGCGGCGGCAGGGTATGGCTTGGTTGGGCTACAGCCCTACCAGGAATCGTGTTTGCCCCACCGGACCCCCAATGGAATATCAACTGTGACTTAGTTGCGGTTTTATGTGGTTTCGGTGGAGAGTATGTGAGCGAAGCGGAGTGGAAGCGGACCGAGGAGCGGAGCTGACCCAGTTTAACAGAGCGCAGAGCAATGTTTGAGTTGCCCAGAAGGCTCTCGCTCAAAATCGCTCCAGTAGCGCTTCACATACCGTAGTCAGGACAGCCTAATGAGCCTCTACCTGTGTAGGTTACTTGGCTAGTGCGCGTTGTTAATGTGTGATCATGGAGTTCGATAAATAGTAATAAACTTACAAAACATACAGGTGCAAAATTAAGATTATCTAAAAAAATGAAAGGTGAGGTTGTATTGGTCACGATTAAACAGTTTTAGGCATGTCTTTGCATATTCCATATCTCTCGCAAGCACAATAAAAAATGAATCTTTTTTAAGTTTGTTAACATTTTAAGTTATCTTCACAATATAAATATATAGAAAATACATAGAGAATATTTGTAAAATGAGATTGCACTGTTTTGTATTAACAGTTGTATACTGTACTTTAAAAACGTTTTGTTTTTTCGTGTAGCTACATGATGGTCACAGTCTCATGTTTATTTTAACAACGTTATAACAATTCAAGCCGATTTAGTTTCAATATTTCAGCGATCGACATACATGGTCACACAATGGATGGGTTTGTTAATATTGTAATATCACTTAAAGAATAATTGGAGCGATTTTGGAGTTAACTCTGTTAACTATCGCAGCTTGCACTCTCGCGCTCTCTCTGTCGATTGTTTAACTGTTGGAAACTACTGGGAAAAAAGAATGGCCGTGTTCTTTGGTGCATTATGAGGTAAGATAACCTGAAAGTTTGTTTTTAATTTATTTTATTTGTTTAGGTTGTATGCTATTGCTCATTTCGTTTGCGAGCACTGTTGTAAGCAGCGTGCCTGCCTCACAGTATTTCATAAATGTTGTTTTTCTCACTGTGGTTTAATGAATAGCTATATAAACATTTATTATATAAACTAACTGTCTGTGTGATATGCTAGAAGTGTTTTCTTCTAGCATATCACGCAGACAGTTAGTTTATATAATAAATGTTTATTATATAAATATATATGGATATTATTGTAGCAAAGTAACGTATTAACGTTGATTTGGGAGGCTAATTTGTTTAATCGCTGTCGGCTCGGCTGCTTGGTCGTCATTAAAAAAGAAATTCTCCAAACATTTGTCTAAATTAACTTAATTTAAGAAATTATAAGAAACATAGCTAACAAAACTGACATTTTACTGGCCGCAAATAGGGCAGGCTGTCGCTGTGTAATGAAAAAAAACGGGCTCGGACTCAGGCTTATAATTTTGATGAGCTGTCGGACACGGGTCGGGCTAGGGCCTGAGCATCTCGGGCCAGGGCCGGGCTCGGGCCTACATTTGAGGCCCGTGCAGGGCTCTATTTGGAGGTGGTCTGTGGGCTGTTTTTGACCGTTCTCACTATCCATTGCCTTTGCCTCTCCGATATTTTACTTGGCCTGCCACTTTTGGCCTTAACAAGAACTGTGCCTGTGGTCTTCCATTTCCTCACTATGTTCCTCATAGTGGACACTGATAGCTTAAATGTCTGCAATAGCTTTTTGTAGCCTTCCCCTAAACCATAATGTTGAACAATCTTTGTTTTCAGGTTATTTGAGAGTTGTTTTGAGGCCCCCATTTTGCTAGTCTTCAGAGGAGAGGCAAAGAGGTGCAATTGGCCACCTTAAATACATTTTCCATGATTGGCTGCACCCGTCTATGAAGTTCAAGACTTAATGAGCTCACCAAACTAATTGTGTGTTTCAATTAATCAGTGCTAGTTAGTTACAGGTATTCAAATCAACAAAATGTCAAGGGTGCCCAAATTTATGCGTTACTGTGTCCTTCAATTATTTGATATATCAAAATAAAATTGCTGATCCAAACACCCAATTATTTATAAATGAAAATCATGGAAATTGTCAGGGGTGCCTAAACTTTTGCGTACGACTGTACAGTGCCTTCATAAAGTATTCAAAGAAGCTCTTAAACAGATTTGTCTTTCATTTTGTTGTAATGGAAGTAGTTGAAAAATGATATCAATAGTTTATTAAATAAATGTGCAGATATCTTAAATATCAGTTTTGAACCTAATATATTTTTCCTTTTTTTTTTCAAATTCTCTCAATTTCATTGTTAAAACATGTTTATCAGACAACTGTAAAAGGGTAATTATTCTGCAGCTAAAAAGGAACTTTGTTGAAATGATGGTTTCAGGAGTCAGGTTGTGTGTACATCATAGAATCTTTAATAAAGTAACATCTCGTCTGGCACAGGGACATCTCAGGACAAGGAACCAGAAGATGGGCTTGGAAGAAGCCCTGAATAACAATTGGAACTGGTTTCTATAGCCTTAGGGTTGTTATTCACATACCGTCTAAAATATGACCCTTATCTCCTCAGACCCGTAACTGTCTCACATGAGCATCAACAGCAGGTCACCTTAACTTAGGTCTAGCATCTTATCAAATGGCTTTGCTAGTTGTTATTCTCAAATAACTCAGTAACTCTTATCTGTCTGGTGTCCTGTCAGTAACATGTCCCATTAGTCTGAATGGCATCAACATGTATTAGATCTGAGATGGAATTACAGTCCAATAAACAATAGATCAAATACTTATAAGCAGTCTAATATATAACAGATCATATAAGTCATAAGCTATTAGCTACAAGCTTATTCTGATGTTATAATATAAGAACAGTACTTTGATGGGCCTTCAGTCCTACTCACTCGCTTGGCCTTGAATCTGTCTCCCTGTCTGCACTCAGACAGCCCAACAAGCCTCAGAATCCTCCAACAGGCCCAAATCTTAGGTGTATAACTCTCTCATCTAGTTATACCATTCTAAAGTGTTTATATTGTATTTAAACATGATTATACAGAATCTCATTCTCAAAACAACCATACACTGTATGCACAATTATTAGACAAGCCAGCATTTTGACCATATCATCATGATTATGCATATATTCTAACTCCAAGCTGTATAAAATGGAATGCTTATTGGATTGAAGCATATCAGGTGATGTGTATTTGTGTAATAAGGGAGGGTGTGGCCTAAGGAGATTAACACCAGATATTGGGGCATGATCACAGAACTATCAAAACGTTTTGTTGGAAAAGCTTCTTCACCAATGGCATGCATGACCTTGGGTTCAAAGAAGTTCTCCGTCATTAGAGGAGGTTGGACGATGGACATCAGGACAAAGAGTCAAGGAGAGCCAACATACAACATCACTGCTGGCAAAGCATTGGTTTTAGTTATGAAAAGGAAAGGTTCCATGGGGGACAGTTCTACAAGAAAGCATTTACCATGGCTGAGTACCTTTGGAAGTCTGGATCTTAAAGTATATCCCCGTCACCTAGCAGCTTATTCAACCCCTGTTGTGTTGAAAGTACCTCCAGGATTAGTTAGTGGACTTCTCTTCCCAAATCCCTAGTGGAAGTTGATGCTTGTTAGCCTCAGAATCTCTCCATAGGAGGTATGCTTTCCGGATGCTTACCCCCTTGGTTGTAACACCAAAAAACTCTTAAGAGCGCAGGAGAAATCAGAGAGGAGAAAATTTGCAAGTGCACAGAAGCAACCTGAGTGTGAGCCTAAGTTTTGAAGCTGAGAGCAGGAAATCTGTTCAAGCAACAACATATCTGAGTCCAAGCATAAAGTTTGAGCAGAAGCACAGAAAATCCAAGCGCGAGCAGTGGCTATTTGAGTGTGAGAGCAAGGTTGAGGGAAATTTCTACAAAATCTGAATGTAATATTATTTAGAAATGCCCTCAAATTGAAACACTACTGAATAAAGATAGGAATAAAACTACATGTATGGACTGGTATTTTTAAAGATGAGCTACCTGGACCTTTTCAGGGTTTTTTTTCAGCCAGTTTTTAGAAGACACATTCTTCAAGCAGTGGTAGAGGAAAAATTATGCATCTTTCAAGAAGACCATGATTTTTATGCAGGACAATGCTCCATCGTATGCATCCAAGTACTTCGGTGTGTGGCTAGTCAGTAAAGGCCTTAAAGATGAAAGAATAATGACATGGCCCTCTTCCTTACCTGACCTAAACCCTATTGAGAACTTGTGGTCCCTTAAATGGATTTGTTTTCTTCTATCACAGTCATTAAACTCTGTAAAATCTTTAAATTATTATTGGCCTGATGATTATGACCTTATTTAACTATCATCTAATCATTTGAATTTATATCTATAGTCCCCTTTTACACAGACAAACAATTGGCACCTTGTCAACAAGGGCTTACCACTATCTCTTCACTGTTGAAGCCAAATGTTGCTGAGTCACCTTAAGGAAGAATAACACAGGAAGAAATAACCAATTTAAAAAAAATAGAAATCTGTTTATAATTTTGACTTTTTATATGTGCAGTACACACAAAGTTTAATTTCTTCCACTAAATATATTTACATACTAGTTTGGTGATGAAAATAACTGTAATTGCTTAATTGTCAGCATGCCTTTAAAAATTTTGAGATACAAATAATTCAGGCACGGTCAAATTAATGGGTTTTTGGCTTGCATATTGGATGAAACTTAACCAACTGGTGTCTTCAGTGCCCAAACACTTAAGTGTTATTTAAAGGAATGTTCACACAGTGGTAAACAGTTGACTGTCCCAACTTTTATAGAGGGTGTTGAAGTCATCACATTTTAAATTAATGTATATTTTAAATTAAATTCACAAAGTATAACATCAAATAATGTTTTAATAATGTGTTTTCAACATAGTACAGGGTGAATTCAATTTTAAAATAACTCTTTTGTTAGTTTTTTGCATTTTCCATACTGTCACAAACCTTTTTTAGAATAGGGGTTGTTCAGTATATGTTAGGTAGAAAGTAGGGGTACTCATTTAAACAATTAAAATAACAACTGTTGTTGAACACAGATCCAAGTTACATATGAGTTATTGTTAAGCATGTGTCCCACAAAAAAACCTCACGGACTATTTTTTTTATTTTTACTGAAATATCTCTATTGAATCCATTTAACATTCAGGCTGAAAATTTTAGAGTTTCTGTAAACATAAAATAGTTATTTTACTGAAAATAACTTATAATGTTTATGACAAAGGCGTAGCGGAAGGTAATAGCAAGGTTAATTTGGATCCATTTGAAACTGTTGATTGTCTTGTTGTCATTGCATATCTAATCTGTTAGGTAAAATAGAAGGCAGCCCAAATTTAATTTCTCTGGACAATTATTACCAGTTGAAATGTACATTAGACATAAGAAACTGGAAGCACAATCAATTACCAAAATTGGCCTTACCCCAAAATAAACCAGCCCCTTTAATCATATAACTAAAGTTAATTATATTTTTTATCATGAAAACGCTTACAGCTTGATGCTTTCTAGAATTCTATTGAAAATAAAAAAGTGATGCTGATGTCACCAAAGATTGGATTGGTTAAGCTCACTACCATGTACAACACGTATAGTATTAACAACAGACATCAATCATTTAATAATATCATAGCAGATAAAGTGCCTTGTGAAAGTATTCGGCCCCCTTGAACATTTCAAACTTTTGCCACATTTCAGGCTTCAAACATAAAGATATGAAACTGTAATTTTTTGTGATGAATCAACTACAAGTGGGACACACTCATGAAGTGGAACGAAATTAATTGGATATTTCAAACTTTTTTAATTCTTAAAAAACTGAAGAATTGGGCGTGCAAAATTATTCAGCCCCTTAAGTTAATACTTTGTAGCGCCACCTTTTGCTGCGATTACAGCTGTAAGTCGCTTGGGGTATGTCTCTATCAGTTTTGCACATCGAGAGACTTAAATTTTTGCCCATTCCTCCTAGCAAAACAGCTCGAGCTCAGTGAGGTTGGATGGAGAGCGTTTGTGAACAGCAGTTTTCAGTTCTTTCCACAGATTCTCGATTGGATTCAGGTCTGGACTTTGACTTGAACATTCTAACACCTGGATATGTTTATTTGTGAACCATTCCATTGTAGATTTTGCTTTATGTTTTGGATCAATTTTAGCCATCTTCCCTGTCCCTGCTGAAGAAAAGCAGGCCCAAACCATGATGCTGCCACCACCATGTTTGACAGTGGGGATGGTGTGTTCAGGGTGATGAGCTGTGTTGCTTTTACGACAAATATAACGTTTTGCATTGTTGCTAAAAAGTTAGATTTTGGTTTCATCTGAACAGAGCACCTTCTTCCACATGTTTGGTGTGTCTCCCAGGTGGCAAACTTTAAACAACACTTTTTATGGATATCTTTCAAAAATGGCTTTCTTCTTGCCACTCTTCCATAAAGGCCAGATTTGTGCAGTATACGACTGATTGTTGTCCTATGGACAGACTCGCCCCCCTCAGCTGTAGATCTCTGCAGTTCATCCAGAGTGATCATGGGCCTCTTGGCTGCATCTCTGATCAGTCTTCTCGTATAAATGCACCTGCATTTATACGAGAAGACTGACCATTTCACTATTATTCTTGTATGAGCTGAAAGTTTAGAGGGACGGCCGGGTCTTGGTAGATTTGCAGTGGTCTGATACTCCTTCCATTTCACTATTATCGCTTGCACAGTGCTCCTTGGGATGTTTAAAGCTTGGGAAATCTTTCTGTATCCAAATCCGGCTTTACACTTCTCCACAACAGTATCTCGGACCTGCCTGGTGTGTTCCTTGTTCTTCATGATGCTCTCTGTGCTTTCAATGGACCTCTGAGACTATCACAGAGCAGGTGCATTTATACGGTGACTTGGTTACACACTGGTGGTTTCTATTTATCATCATTAGTCATTTAGGTCAACATTGAATCATTCAGAGGTCCTCAATGAACTTCTGGAGAGACTTTGCTGCACTGAAAGTAAAGGGTGCTGAATAATTTTGTTCGCCCAATTTGTCAGTTTTTATTTGTTAAAAACGTAAATTTTGTTCCACTATATGATTGTGTCCCACTTGTTGTTGCTTCTTCACAAAAAATTACAGTTTTATATCTTTATGTTTGAAGCCTGAAATGTGGCAAAAGGTTGAAATGTTCAAGGGGGCCGAATACTTTCACAAGGCACTGTAACTGATTTTCCACAATAACAAAATCATCACAAATACATCAACAATCAAGTACTGTATGCATGGAAAGAAACATGGTTCTGTAAAAGTGCTTTAGGTTCAAACAGGAAACCTACAAAATGCTAGCTACATATTGTCAAACATCAGTTATTTTATGACTCCATCACAAAGACAGATGTGTAGGTTGACTCATTCTACAGAAGGTATCTTTGTTTCCACTTAAAACTGCTATTAGATCATATTTTTTTTAAATGATTTTAGGTACAGCAGAGCATCAGATATTACCCTTTATGTGAAACAGTTGTGCATTGTTGTAAAAACAAATTAAACAATATCCATCTCTAGTCGCTTGTTATGTGCTCTGTCTGGTAGGTGGGCACATTGGTCATCATAATAATGAATTGAAATGATAAGATTTACAGGGTCCGGGGTCTTCAAATTATTCTCTTTCCAGCAGAAAGTATTACATTATTGAACATTGTTCAAGTTCAACAACTGTGGAAAACAAAGCACACTTTAAAATGTCATTCATCTTTCTCTCGTTCATTTTAAAACCTTAGTATCTGATACCGTATCACTACACAGCATTACCATATTAATGAGAGGAAACAAGGGCACAGATGGTGACATCTCTATCCTCCAGGTTCAACACATTGTGGTCACATCACAGACTGGCCCTCCCCGCCGGTAGTAATGTAGATGGCTACTAGGATCAAAGGATCATTTGCACATCAGATTATAGTCGTGACATCAAAGACTTACGGATCCATAAATGCAATGTAGTGCTAAATAAATGCTGAATCTTAGATTCTCACATCCTGCATTATCTGAGAATGAGTCACACTATATTACAACCATGCTAAATACAACATTGAGACCAAGAGAGTCCAAAAAGCAAGTCGCGCAATCTTGCATCATTTCACCTCTGCCATATTCGATTGTCCACCTGCTGATCTGGAAGTTGGGCTGTTCAGCAATGCAGGCTCAGGGTACAGATGGTTGAGGTGACTAGATTCAAAACAAGCTGCTACTCCAGACCAGACAAAGACTGTAAATGACCTCCTCATTTCAGACAAGTCTGTGTGAGTATACTGTAGGAGACACAAAGCAAACATTAACCCTTTTGGAATCCCTAATTCATGCATGTTATCGTTCTCATCTCGTTCAATTTCAGACAGTACTGATGTTTATGTCCAGGGCAGACCTAGAGACCACGGAGAAGCTTCCCCAGTGGGACCTCTCGCTCCCCCAGCAGAGTGTCTCTCTTCAGGCTGGTACCCTTGTTCACCACCTTGATCTTCACCGCCAGGTTCTTAACCTGCGCTGAGGTCACAGAGTCAAAGAAGAAGTCCTCATTAAACACAGGATTACGACTGTTCTTGATGATGGTGCTTCGCTGCTTCTGCAGCTTTCCAGGATTGAGGTACAGTGACACGCAACAGTTGATGGTCTTTATGTCGTACGTCTTGTCATAGAGCTCTTCGGCAGCCAGAACACGAATGCGCAGGCGGGCCGTGCCAGCATCGTAGTCTGTGATGAGCCTCACCCTGCCGCCCTTGTGCAGGTTGACGGTGTGCTCCAGGCCCGACGACCCGGCACCATGGAGGGAAGTAGAATCGAGCCGCCGCGGCACGCTGGGACTGGGTTCGGCCGAGCTGCACTCGTCTGTGGATAAGGAACTGTGGCGGGCAAAAGTTCTCTTAGCCTTAATCACCTTGGCTTGCGTCTCATGGGTGAAGATCTTGAGCAGCGAGGCAGAGCGCGTCAGCAGCGGGGAGCTGAATGGAGAGGACTCGGCTGAGGAGCAAGTGTCGCTTTCGCCTCCACTGAAGTAGCGGTATGGGTTGTGAGAGGCGTTGAAATCGGGGGGGTTGAGGTGGTTACCCTCACTGGTGCCGCTCTTCCCTTTCCTCTGGGAGTTTGGGGATGTCAGAGGGCTGGTCTGGTCACAGTGGAATAGGGATTCCTTGCGCCGGGTGTGGGGGCTCTCCATTAGAGTAGCAAAACCATAGGATGTTTGGGTCTTGGGGACGTAGGGCAGAGACATGGCAGTTTGTGACTGAGGGTCAGCGTTGGTGTCTCCTGCTACCATGTCGTCAGCACTCTCGATCTGTATGATGTGACGGTTGGCGGCCCTAAGCAGGCTCTTGGTATCACCGGCAAGCTTGGCGACCAGGCGGGGGCTGCGAGGGCTGCTGATCTTCCTAACGCCAATGGATTGCTCAGAGGCTGAGGGCCGCAGCCCCTCATTAGGATTGACGACATCTAAGGCCTCAGCCTCTGGAGGGCAGCAGACAAGCTTCGGGGGAATGAAGAAGTCAGGGATTTTATCAGGGGTAAGAACATTGCTGTAAACAGGAGTGTTGCCCTCCTTGTCCCCATTTTCTCCTCGACGAAGCACAGTGGTCTCTACAGAGCCACGGATCTTGTCTAGAACCCACATGGTCCCACTGGGCTTCACCAGATGGGATACAGGAGTTTCTCTGCCTGCAAGCAAAAGAACAAACAAGGATACTCGTATTGGTGTCAGAATATACTGATCAAGGGTTATTTTAGGATACTCACATTTAATGAAGCAACAAGGGTGTTGGCTCAGAAATGGAGGGAACAGTTAGCACCGTTTCAGTGAAATGCCTCATTCTTTTGCTCACTGTCTGCTGGACGTTGGTCCACATTTTCAAAATATGGAATGATCTTTTTTTAAAGATTTTGTTGGTGTAATTGTTTATTACTTTACTCACATAATAGTAGCAAACATAGGCTAGGGAGATGGATTTGTAGGTGGAGACAAAAGTGGAAGGGCACAGACAACGACGGGGGACATGTGGTCCAGTGTTGGGTGCTTAGACTGCTATACCAAATTCTGCCACCAAAATATAATTGTTTTAAACATGCCCACGTGTTTAAGTGCCATTAAAGATGGAACAAATTGTATATTTTCTTTTTCCCATTTTCCTCCCTTCCCAATTCCCATTAACCCTGCCTTGTCGACAGCTCCGAAACTCCTTTTGACTGATCCAAGTTTGAATGTGAAAGGACATGGGGCACAAATTACCACATGACATTACATTTCATTTATTTATCAGACACGAAAAAGGGACACAAAAAGAGATTAGTCAGACTTAGTCAGCAAGTAACTAATATGACTTTACATTATCTAGCTAATGTAGCAAATTAGGTAGTAGATTAAGTTATGTTATCTAACTAGTCAAATGACTGCAGCTGAAACATTGATAGCCAGCTACCTTATAGATTCTCGCTGAATGTAAAAACCACCGGGAGAATGCACATTGTTTTCAGAACATAAAGAGCTGTTCGAACATGGATAATCTAGCACTTTAGACTTGACTTGGACTTCCATGCAGTAACTTGAGACTTGACTTAGACTTGAATGCAATGACTTAAAGACATCTCTGCCTTGACGCTACATTTCCTAACCACTCAGCCATCCAACGCAGACATAGTACACGATTTTATAGCACCACTATTACAATCAAAGATCAAAGTTTCCAAAAATTGCAGACTGAATCTTTATCATGAGAAAACAGTCAAACAAGCTATATTTCCTATCTTGACAAGTTGCCAACTTAACACCCACCACTAGCCAAATGCAGGTTTGATTCTGGCATTGGCAACTAGAATTTTTGTGTCTTGTGCAATTCCCATGGTCGTGCCTTGTCAGCAGCTCCACAACTTCTTGGACAGATACGGGAGTGTGAGGGGCGCTCACATGGGCCATCCAACCACATGTCGCCCAGCTGCCGATTCTTTTCGCACTGCTCATCCAACAAGGAAGCCTTTAGTCAGCTCATGTATGCAAAGATTATGCTCACCAATCACTGTAATTCAGTTCGGGCACTGAATTACAGGTGCCCGATCAGCACACAAGGGGTCGCTGGAGAGCGATGTAGCAAGAAAGATAATCTGATTTATCTATCCCAAATCTCGAGAAGCACTATGCCAATTTGCATTGCCTCATATGGGAGGTCCCGGTGAAAGTCAAAGAACCCATAGTCAGGCTCAAAACACTGACTGTCATAATCTATACCATTGGTTCTCAATCCTTGTCCTGGGGACCCACAGCCATCTCACAGTTTTGTTGTAGCCCTAAACCAGCCCACCTGACTTCAGCAGCCAAGAGCTTGATGAGTAGTTGACAAGTTGATTCAGGTGTGCTAGCTCCAGGATACATCTAATACATGGAATGGCTGTGGGTCCCCAGGACAAGGATTAACAACCACTGATCTAGACTGATGCTGGTAATTTTTATATTTTATTTAAATCTACCTGTTAAGTGGCTGGTAAACCAAAAAGGTAGTTTGAGGCCCTGGTTATAACTTTCAAAAATGTATTTTTTATCATCTTTTGGATGAAATGGTAAAGCAGAGGGCGAGCAAGCAATACAGGTCACGCATGAGCAAATTCCTCTACTTGAACATTCTGTGGCCTTCAGAAACCTGCCTTCTGTCCTGTAGAGACTAACAAGAATGTTCATAACATCAAGCCAAATCTAAACTGTTAATAAAGAGCTGTTTTAACAACAAACCCAACCTTCCAAAAAGGTACAGTAGATGCATTTACTGAAACTAAAATGATCTCTAAATAACATATTTTTTAAAAATCACAATTTATTTTTCATTACCTTTTATTCTTCTTCATGGGCTCCACTGATAGGATAAGTCAAACATTATTTAAGGACCTTTCCTTACAGGGCCCCCTGAATTGTAATCATCTCTTCCCTTTTGACCACAACCCTGATTGTATACAAAATCATGTCAAATGTGTGTATTTGTGGTGTATTTGTGGTGACTTTGATACAAGTTTTATTATTTGAAAATTGTACATGATTTCCAGCATTCAAGTCAAAGTGTGACCTGAAGTTGATGGACTTTAATTGATTCCTATTCTCTCTATAAATGACTATGGAATGCATGCCTAGATTTATTATTTTTTTCCTTGTCTTACTATGCAAGTGTATTTGAAAACTCATGATCTGCACCAGTTAAGAATTAAGCAATTAACAGTTAAGGGTTTTGATCTAGCAACCTTAGTTACTGGCCAGATGCTTAAACCGCAAGGCTACGTGCTGCATACAAAAGGTTCATTTTTTATTTCATATCTTTAGTTTCGCACTTGTTATTTCAATTAGAGAGGTTCATTCAATGGAATGTACCTCCAAATTTGCTACTTTATCTATTGATATGGTTGAAATTGGTCGCTCAAATGGTCACACTCATGAACCCTGCCTTTTTACAAGTCTGACATTTTGGATTTTAAACATAACCCCAACCCCTCAAACATACTTCATGCTGTAGGCTTACCTAATGCGAATATCTGACGACAGCGGCTCTAGACTGGAATAAGTGTTTATAACATTTGATGCAAATCGTAGAATTTGTTAAATTGTCGTGATCTTTATGTAAAAATGGTAATGGATCAATAGGGACACGTCACAACTATGAAAAACCATATCTGTTATCCAATTTAATTTCGAATTGTCATTTAATTAAAATTGCTTTTCGTCCTGATGTTAACTTGGGTAGCACTACACCACAAAATACTACATCGTTCTTATTCGGACTTGGCAGTGTCTAAAACCTGTTTGATATTGTTATTCTATTATTTTCTCTATTATTCTTGGGTTTCTCTAGTTCAAATTTAACGAACCAATTTGTTCCATGAGAAACCGTAGTCCTTAATACGAAAACTGTCTAAATAAGGGGTAGCCTAGGCTATCTAAAGAATGAATGCAATGTTAGAACAGGATTGATGGACTAAGGCATGGACTAAGGCTAAGGATACCACTGTAGCACGGTACATGTTGTCTAGGTTTCAGTGTACTGTATGTCAACATGCTGGCCAGCAATTGCTCGAATGGACTTGAAGTCTACTGCATTAGACAAAGACTTCGCATTTGAATGGTGCAATTATTACATGCATACATTGCATTGCAATTATTCTTTTGAGTCACAATTTATTTTGTTTAAGTTGATTATACTCGTTTTGCTGATTTGACTCCTAATACTCCTTGAAATCTGCTAAAATATGACATCCCTATTCTGTTAAGTTAAATTGAACTGCCATAGCCTGTTGACATGGAAGAGAAAAATATAATTTGGCTAGCAAGGAATTGAAACATAAGATTTAATAATGGATCTTCTTTAAATAGTAGATCATATTTAAAGATGGATCTTCGTTGATTTTAGCATACGGATGTGTGTCGAATAATAATACCTTATTTTAAATTAGCCTAGTATTATCATAAAACCAAACTTAAATGCAGAACATTAAGTGCACTTTGAAGGAGGGTTACAATAGACTTACACTCGCTTTAATTATATACGCATTAAATAACACAAATATGCAATGTTAAACACCTGTAGAATTCAGCGTAATAAACTTACTGAGACGTGGAGCGAGTTTTGTCAACTTGATTCTTCAGTAACAGGTGTTTTCTGCTACCTCCTCTATCACACACAGGGTACTCCACAGCCGAAAGACGACTTGCACTTGAGCGATATGATGGTTTTTATACACTCTCCCAGTGGCGATGTTGGGATCCGACCAATAAGAAAAAACGACCAAATCCGGGGTAGAGCCACTCACAATGATTGAAAATCAAATTAGTCAACAGAAAAATGAACATATTTTGACATATCAATGAAGGGATCAACCAGCATTAAGCACTAGCCCACACAGAATAAAAAACATCGGCAATTAGGCCAGACATTTATACACTGAAACAATAGATTTTAAAGGGGAAAAGTAACGAAAATATATAATTCGTCTATGTTTCTAAAGTAATCATTAGAAGTTATCTCTAGTCAGGCATCTCACTCAGGTAGAGCAGGGTCCAGCAAGCTCAAGTGCTAGCAAGCCAATAAATAGATGTCACCGCTAACCGCTAGACTAAATAACTTTGTAGAATAACGATTATTTTTCGTGATATACAAATGTTCTTTAACCAAGAAAACAGAAAATTGGTGAACCATGTAAGTTAGAACAGCTTTTCGCTGTGGTTTAATGGCCACGTACCACAAACCGTTGTTCCTTATTCCTTATCCCATAGCTATCCGCCAATCAGCATTAAGGCTTTTTGAAGTAACCGGTGCCATAATATGATATACCTGCAGCAGTATCTAGAGAACATCCTAGACCTAGAGCATACTGTATGACAGTACAGCGAACTGTATGATTTAACTTCGAGCTGTTTGGCCTGTATTCAGTTTAGTTCAACCCATTTGTTTCTCTGGAAACTTTTGCTTCAGCAACAAATAGATTTTCTGTCTAAAAGACTAAAGAAGAGTCTTTAAAAAATGATCAGCAGCATGATAGAAAATGCTAATCTTACTATACAAATCAAGGTATCTATATTCAAATTAGGATATTGTTGAGAAAATATCAGTGACCTGCTGCTACAACCACATGTACGGAACAATGTCAGTTTGACATCTTTTGCTTTTATCATTTTCACTTCTCATTATGATTGTTTGCTTCAATCGCTAAAAGGTAGACTTAAAAACGGTCAGAGCTGAATTGTGATTTGTGTTAAGATAGGTAAGATAAAAGTTCCAGAAATCATTAAATGTAGACATGCTGACTTCCTAGGCCATATGCATATATTAATGTGTTTTACAGCACCACCTGTTGTGTACAAAATAATAGAAATACCTTACAATATTAATATGAACTATAATAAGTACTAGGGCCACTCTGCCCTCAGAACAGATCTGATCTTTCTTGGAAAGCTGTTATACAGTCCTGAACTGTGTGTGCTGGAATATTGTACTTCTAGAAGAAAAGTTTCCAGGTCATGGGGAAACAGTGTTTGCACTGTTTTGTACCTGGACCTGGTTCTCCTATCAACATTAAGAGCATGACATTAATATGTTCACTTGGTTATTTTACTGCCAGACAACAGGAACGACTCAAGGTGTTAAGATTTGCTGTATGTAATATCAACAAAAAAGTTGGAGTCTACTTTAAATGTGTAATTAAAGTCTTATTAAAATATGTCAAACCATGAACCCTCCATCTATTCCTGTCGGTGAGCTTCGACCAATGACTGCTCTACTTTGCAGATACATTTCAGGTACAGATTATTCGTCTCATGTTGCTTTTAAAATGAAAATATAAGTACAAATTGTCAGACCTCTTTTATAGCTGTCACATATCTTCTGCTAATTGACAATCTGTGATTCACTTCAAAGTAACAGTCCTTTTTCATTTGGTTTTCATTATGTCGTCCAACCCCTGTATATTCCTAACACAATGACTAAATCAAGCATGTTGGTGGCATTTGCATTTAGTTTTTGTGATGTTTTAGATAACCTCAGTTCAAGAGCCTCCACCAAAATTGAAAATATATTAAATTTAAGCAGGCTATAAAAACCTGCTAGTTAATTGCACACATTCCTTATTAGGTGAGTATAAAGAATTGCGCTTGGTGTAATGCAGTGGTCTCAAACCGGTTCCACATAGAGCCTAGTGTATGCAGGTTTTCGCTTTTACCTTGTACCTGACTGATTGATTAGGTGACTAATAGGTTAGGATCTTCCCTCACCTGGCAGTCTAGGTCTTAATTGGGCTGTAATTGAAAGGAAAGACCAAAAACCAGCATACACTAGGCCCTCTGTGGAACCGGATTGACACCCCTGGTTTAATGGTACTGTTTGTGGTAGAGCCCTGTTGGAGGCAGAATACACAAAAATCTAATATAAAATTGACATGCAACTATGGGTGTCACAAATAGAGAGTGAGAATAAGATTATATAAAATAAGATAACAACAGTGGGTAAATACAATGGCAAAAAAATATATAGGAACCCTTAAGAATTACCAGGATTTCTGAATTGGTAATACAATTTGATCTGGTCAAGTCACAAGAGACAAACACAATCTGCTTAAATGAATAAACTAAACTAATAACACAAAGGGGCTCTGCATGGTGTAGAGAGCTAAGTCGATTCTTTGTAGAAAAGCTAAGTTACAGTGCCTTGCGAAAGTATTCAACCCCCTTGAACATTTCAACCTTTTGCCACATTTCTGGGGCGGCAGTGGCTCAGTGGGTCAAGTAGGTTGTCTAGCAACCGGAAGGTTGGTGGTTCGATCCCCGGGTCCTCCTGACCAAGTGTTGAAGTGTCCATGAGCAAGACACCTAACCCCAGTTGCTCCCGACGAGCTGGCTGGCGCCTTGCATGGCTGACACCGCCGTCGGTGTATGAATGTGTGAATGAATGGGTGAGTGTGAGGCAATGTAAAGCGCTTTGGTGGCCATTGTTGGTCAGAAAAATGCGCTATATAAATGCAGTCCATTTACCATTTACTATTTCAGGGTTCAAACATAAAGATATAAAACTGTAATTTTTTTGTGAAGAAGCAACAACAAGGGGGACACAATCATGAAGTGGAACGAAATTTATTTGATATTTCAAACTTTTTTAACAAATAAAAAACTGACAAATTGGGCGAGCAAAATTATTCAGCCCCTTTACTTTCAGTGCAGCAAACTCTCTCCAGAAGTTCAGTTAGGATCTCTGAATGATCCAATGTTGACCTAAATGACTTATGATGATAAATAAAATCCACCTGTGTGTAATCAAGTCTCCGTATAAATGCACCTGCTCTGTGATAGTCTCAGAGGTCCGTTGAAAGCACAGAGAGCATCATAAAGAACAAGGAACACACCAGGCAGGTCCGAGATACTGTTGTGGAGAAGTTTAAAGCCGGATTTGGATACAGAAAGATTTCCCAAGCTTTAAACATCCCAAGGAGCACTGT